>JAABOM020042268.1:0-16418 GCA_011800125.2 Solanum clarkiae
AGTTCACTTACTCAACATTCACAACAATACTCCCAATTGGATAGTTATACTTAATTTAAGAAATACGGGGTCTAACAGATCTTCCACAATTCCACATCAAAACATACATAATTATCATAATTCTCATAGTTAATCCATAATAGACATATCGAATAGATAGCCATAATCATAAACTCTAAATATAACACATAACACATATCTGTACATGAGTCTACAAGATATCCAACAATGCATCTAAACATAAGATAGGACGGGGGCCAAGACATGTCCCGGGCTCACCCTCAAAGTAAATAGCAAAAACAGGAACAACATAAGGTAGATATATGGTGGCTTGTCCTTGGAAGATATGACTCACCACAACAAATATCTCAAATCTGATCTAGTCATAGAACGATGGATGAAAGTAGTCTCCGGTACATGGTGAGATCATGTAGGCAAAATGTAAAACCCTGTGAAATTACCAAAATGCCCCTAAAATGTAATCATGTGTACAACGCATCTTCCAAAGCTCCAATGGGAAATCCAAGATCAGATTTGCGATCAGCACAGAAAATCAAGTCAAAAAATAGTCTCGACCCGATATAAGAGCAATAGGAGTAAAAAATAATTTTCGCTAGTCATTCCAAAATAGTGTTTGCTTGTGTCCCTAGCGCGACGCGGACCGAACACAGAGCAACACCTCATATTTTTTCTATTTTTTCAATGGGTATTGAATTTTTGAAAATTGACGAAAATGTACTGATCCGTGCCCCTGGAGCATCGCGGGCTAGTACATCAGTTTTTAATTTTTTTCATTTATTATAGGAAGGGAATTTTGGTCCTTGCCAACCCATTCCTAATTCCTTAAACATGTTTAATGATCATTTATTATCGATTAAGGTTTTTAGAAATCCATTTTTCTCTTAAGTTCTACGTAAGGTTCCTCAGAGAAAAAAATCAGAGAGTGGAGGGTTTCTAGTTTGGTTACGAATTCTTGGAGGAAAACTTGATTATTTGTCATTCCAAGTATGTAAAGGCTACCTAGAGCATGGAATTGTTCTTCCACACGCCCTAATTTATGTAGTAGATTGACAATTGATAGTTGAGGAGTCTTGAGTAGTGATTCTTAAAGAACTTCTTGAACATTATCTTTAATTTCTGTAATTATCTCAAATTGATGATCATCATACTTGTATTTACTGATTATATGCATTACTGTATAATTGTTTACCTAAATTTCATGATTCCTCTTGTCAATACTTCAAGAATGAACTTAGGGGTAATATCTAGAGTCTTGATCATCTGAATGTGTAGATTGCTGGAGTCTGAGTCTTGGTATGAGGATATTGATGACTGAAACAGGTTGAATTAGTGTTTCTTAGAGCCTAATGGAACTGAACCTTAGATTTGAAGGAATGATCTTACACTCTGAGTTGATAGATAATGAGTTAAGATGAGTTTTCTTGCCCGTAGGGGCTGGTAATGAAACTTCTTGATGAATGATAGACGTTTGAGCATATTAAGTCCTATGAGGAGTACTGAGCACCAAAAATGACTAAGAGTGAGTCCTACTCTCATTCATGAACTACGTTACCAGTGTAGAAAAGGATTGGACAGTGAGAACGGATATTTCCTTAGTCCCAAAAGAGGACTTGATATTATTATAAACCCCTTGATATATGCCCTTTTATCCTGGCAAGGTATTGGGCTGATGCTGCAATAACATCGCTTTGTAGCACTATCACTGGATCATACGTGGTGGTTGTGAGTCCAAGAAACTCCCAGATAGATCTCCTGATGATAGTACTCTGATGTTGATGTGATAGTGTGAGTCTTAATCGATGGTGATGTGATAGAATTCTATTCCTTACGCTGAGTTGAGGTTGAGTTTGATGAGCTGTTATTATTTACTTTAGTCCATTTTTTTTACATACAGTACATTCCACTACTAATGCCCCTTTGGCGCTGCATCATAGATTCTGTAAACAGAGGCCTTCGGCAGCCTAACTGTTGAGGTTCACGGATTTCTAGACAGAGACTTGGTGAGTTCTCCCTTGCTTCTGGAGGACATATTTATTCTTTATTATCCGTTTTGATGTCCTTTATTTTTTATTGTGGTAGACGTGACCTGTCATGGTATCCTCTTAGAGGATATCTATAGAGGCTTCATAGACATGGACAGTTGACTATTGATGTCGGGATTGTTTATTCCCCATTTCTTTTCAATTGAGATACTTCATTCATACTTTATATAATAGTGATTATGACAGCCCACGAATAGTCTATTAATATCTTTATATCTTCCGCATATGAGTTGATTAAACGAATGCAATGAGAATAGGTAGTTCGCTTGGGGGATAACAAGAGTCTCTGAGTGCCAGTTACATCTAGGATGCCCTCGAGGGGTGTGACAAACTTGGTATCAGAGCACAGAGTTCGAGTTTCCTAGGGAGTTTATGAAGTTGTGTCTACCAGTCTTGTTTATGGGTGTATTATGCACCACACTTCATAAGCAGGAGGCTATAGGACATTAGGAAGTGTTAACCTTCTTCTATGATCTGGATTCGTGCGATATAGTTTAACTTTATGGAAATCTTGTTTTAACTCGTGCGCTATACGTATACAGAAAATGTCTCCAAAGAGAACAAGCACTCGGAGAGATGCCCAAGCTCCAGTTGCTGAGAATGCTCAGCCCGAGGCCTAGTTCAGACGAGGCTAGGAGACGGGGACACCCCACTAGGAATATTGAGGTCCCACAGGTGCCCACTGTTCAGCCCAAACCAGATCCTACTACCGAGGCAGAATTTAGGGGAACTATCACTATGTTGACTCAATTAGTGGCCTCCTAGGAAACAGTCAAGGCTCTCAAGCCCCTAGTTCCAGCTCACAGGAGCCCTCAGGTACCACCAAACTTAGAGACTTCTTGAGAATGAACCCACTAGTATATACGGGGTCGGAGGTAGAAGAGGAACCACAGAACTTCATTGACGAAATGTATAAGGCTCTGAAGGTGATGCATGCTGATGAGATTGAGGGAGTTAAGTTTTCATCCTACCAATTGAAGGACATTGCTAATGTGTCATACAATCAACGGGAGAAGAGTAGAGGTGAGAGTGCAGAGCCTGCAGCCTGGGAAGAGTTTGAAACAGCCTTCCTTGACCACTTGTTTCCTCAAAAATTGAGGGAGGCAAAGGTGGATGAGTTCGTGAATCTTAAGTAAGGAGGGATGACTGTGAAAGAGTACAGCCTCAAGTTCATTAAGATGTGAAGGATGCTCCAGAGAAAGTGAAAGACATGAGGGCGAGGATGAGGAAATTTGTGTCTGGTCTAGGCAGACATGTGCAGAAAAAGTGTAAGGCAACTTTACTAATTCCGGGCATGCACATCTCCAAAATTATGGTGTATACCTAGTAGGCAGAGGAAGATAAGAGGTAATATAGAGAGAAGCAGATGAATAGAAAGGCAAAATCGGCTGGGCATGAGCCTAGCAGTAGAGGCAGAATAAAGGCAACAAGTCCTACTTCCAAAAGAGATCATCTTATTATGCACCTTCTGCAGCAAGTGCACCCGTTCAGCCAAATAGGTATGATCATAAGTCACAACAATTCCAGAATTCCAGGACTCAAGGCGCCCAATCTCAGGCCAGTGTGACTCAGGGCCCGAGAGGAAAGCCACCTTGTGGCAATTATGAGAACCTCCATCTGGGTAGGTGTATTCTGGGCATGGATGCTTGTTTCCTATGTGGGCAGGCAGGTCATTTTCAGCATGAGTTCCCGAAGAGGAGACAAGGTGAAGAGAGCAATAGGGCACAATCCTCTACAACACCAGTCAGTAGAGGGGTAATACTACAGGTACAGGAGGCGGGACGAACCACCTTTATGCTATGGGTAGTCAATAGGATCAGGAGGCAACACCAGTTGTTGTTATGGGTATGCTTCGAGCCTTTACCTTTGATTGTTATACATTGCTTGATCCGGGTGCCACTTTATCTTTTGTAACTCTTTTTGTGGCTAGTATGTTTGGGATTCTTCCAGAATGTGTGCTTGAACCTTTTGTTGCTTCTACTCCTACTGGTGAGTCTATATTAGTTGAGAGGGTTTACAGGGATTGTGTAGTGTCCATCTATCATAGAGACATCTTAGCTGACTTGGTAGAATTGGAGATGGTAGATTTTGATGTGATACTTGGCATGGATTGGTTTCACGCCTGTTATGCTTCTACTGACTGTAAAACCTGAATCGTTAGGTTCTAATTTCCTAGTGAGCCTGTTTTAGAGTGGAAGTGGAGTTCTTATCTTAGGGCTAGTAAGTTGATCCCCAAGGATGTATTTACCACCTCGCGCGAGTCAAGTTTGATAATGTTGAATCTCTTACCCTTGAGTCAGTTCCGATTGTGAATGAGTTTCCTGATGATATGCCTGAAGTCCCTCCCAATAGAGAGATTGACTTTGGGATTGATGTTCTTCTCGAGACCAAACCCATTTCAATTCCACCTTATAGAATTGCCCCTGCAGAGTTGAAAGAGTTGAAAGAATTGAAAGAGCAATTGAAAGACTTCTTAGAGAAGGGTTTCATAAGGCCTAGTGTCTCGCCTTGGGGTTCTCCTATCCTTTTTGTGAGTAAGAAAGATGGGTCTATCAGGATGTGTGTAGACTACTGACAATTGAACAAGGTCATTATAAAGAACAAATATCCTCTTCCCAGGATAGATGACCTTTTTGACCAACTTCAGGGTACTACGTGCTTCTTGAAGATAGACCTCAAGTCGGGTTATCATCAATTGAAGGTGAGGGAAAGTGACATCCCAAAGAAATCCTTTAGGACATGGTATGGCCACTTTAAGTTCATGGTCATGTCCTTCGGGTTGACAAATGCACTTGCAACTTTCACGGATTTGATGAACAGGGTATTCAGACCATATCTTGATATGTTCGTTATAATATTTATCGATGCTATTATGGTATATTCTAAGGATGAAGGGGAGAATGCTAATCACCTTAGATTGGTTTTGCAAACACTTAAAGATCATGATTTGTATGCGAAATTCTCAAAATGTGAGTTTTGGCTCAAGTCCATGGCTTTCTAGGGCAATGTTATTTCAGGAGATAGTCTATGGGTAGATATGCAAAAAATTGAAGAGGTTAAGAACTGGCCAAGGCTAACTTCTCTAATAGAAATAAGAAGCTTCTTAGGTTTACCAGGCTACTATCGCAGATTTGTTGAAGGCTTCTCTTCTCTATCATTCCCATTTACTAAGATAACTCAGAAAAAAGCCAAATTTCAGTAGTCTGAGGCATGTGAAAAGAGTTTCAAAGAGTTGAAGACTAGATTAACTACAACACCAGTGCTGAACTTACCATAAGGGATGGGGCACTTTGTGATATATTGTGATGCATCCGAAGGGGGACTAGGTTGTATACTTATGCGGTGAGGGAATGTGATAGCTTATGCTTCCAAATAGCTTAAGATCCACGAGAAGAATTATCTGACTCATGATCTATAGTTGGCAACAGTGGTGGTCGCACTTAAAATCTGGTGCCACTGCTTGTATGGAGTGCATGTGGATGTATTCACTGACCACAAAAGCTTGTAGTACATGTTCAGCAAAAAAGAGCTCAACTTATGGCAGAGGAGATGGCTGAAGCTGCTCAAGCATTATGATATGAGCATTCTCTACCACCCAAGTAAGGCTAACATTGTTCTGATTCTCTTAGCAGGATGTTTATGGGTAGCACTGCTCATGCGGAGGAAGGAAAGAGAGAACTAGCTAAGGAAGTGCATAGATTGGCTCGATTAGGAGTGCAACTTGAGGAGAACAATGAAGGCAAGGTCAATTTTCAGAATGGTTCTGCTTCAACCTTAGTGCTAGAAGTGAACGAGAAGCAAGACCAAGACCCTATCTTGTTTCAATCAAAAGAAGCGGTTCAGAAGAAGAAGTTGATGGTCTTCTCTAAAGGGGAAGATAGGGTGTTAAGGTACCAGGGTAGGTTGTGTGTGACCACCATTGATGGGGTTCGATAGCGGATCTTGGCCGAAGCTCACAATTCCAGGAATTCCATCCATCCTAGCTCCACCAAGATGTACCACGACTTAAAAGAAGTTTATTGGTGGAATGGAATGAAGAAAGACATTGCTAAATTTGTGTCTAAGTGCCCCAATTGTCAACAGGTTAAAATTGAACATCAGAAACCATGTGGGTTAGCTCAGAAGTTTGAAATTTTAGACTGGAAGTAGGAGATGATCAATACGGATTTCATCATAGGCTTACCAAGATCCTGAAAGTAGCATGATTCAATATGGGTGATTGTTTGCAGGATGACGAAATGAGCCAACTTCTTGGCAGTCAAGACAACTTATACTACTGAGGAGTATGCTCGACTTCATATTCGTGAGATCGCATGGGGTTCCCTTCTCCATCATCTCAGACAAGGAGCTCAATTCACCTCTCAATTTTAGAGATCCTTTCAGAAAGGATTGGATATGAAAGTACATCTGAGCACTGGTTTTCACCCACAGATGGATAGGCAGGCAGAACGCACTATTCATACGATGGAGGATATATTGAAAGCTTGTGTCATCGACTTTAAGAGTAATTGGGACAACCATCTACCATTGATTGAGTTTGCATACAATAATAGCTACCACGCCAGCATTCAAATGGCCCCTTTTGAGGCATTATATGGGAGGAGATGTAGATCACTGATTGACTACTTTAAGTTTCGTGAATTGGAGTTGATTGGACCATATCTTTTCCACCAGTCTGTGGAGAAGGTGAAAGTCATCAGAGAGAGATTGAAGATAGCCCAGAGTCATCAGAAGTCATATACGGAGGTGAGAAGAAGAGACTTGGAATTTGAGGTGGATAATTGGGTGTATTTGAAGGTATCACCTATGAAGGGTGTTATGAGGTTTGGTAAGAAGGGGAAATTGATTCCACGTTATATCGGACCATACCAGATTATGAGAGGAATTAGGAAGGTTGCTTATGAGCTAGACTTACCTTCCAAGGTAGATAGAGTTCACCTCTTGTTCCATGTGTCGATGCTAAAGAAGTGTTTAGGGAATCCTGCCTTAGCAATTCCCATTGAAAGTACGGGAGTGAAGGATAGTCTATCTTACAAAGAGATTTCAATCCATATCCTTGACTAACAAGTCTGTAAGCTGAGGAACAAAGAGATAGCCTCCGTTAAAGTCCTATGGAGGAATCAATTTATTGAGGGAGCTACGTGGGAAGCTGAGGAAGCGATGAAACTCAAATACCCGAGCCTATTCATGCCAAATGACGATGATGTTGAAGGTAAATTCCTTATCCCTAATGGTATTGAAACCTCTTTCCTGATTTGATGCATTGATTCTAATCCCCGAGCCTGAGACTGAGGTAGATAGGTGATGGATAGTTGAGAGTTCGAGAGTTCCTGAGTGAGGAATGAGATGAGTTTTGAGGTTTCTCATTTTTTTATTCTATCCTTACTCATCTTTCGAGGATAAACAATCCCAAGGGAGAGATGATGTAACACCCCATGAAATTCCTGAAATGCCCCTAAAACATAATCATGCATACAATGCATCTTCTAAAGATCTGATGGGAAATCCAAGACCAGATTTATGATCAACACAAAAGATTAAGTCGGAAAATGGTCTCAACCCAATTTAAGAGCAACCGGAGCAAAAAAAATTTTGCTAATTCTTTTCAAAATAGTGTCTGTCTATGTCCCTGGCAGGACGCGGACAGGATGCAGTGCAACACTTCATCTTTTTTCTATTTTTCTATGGGAATTGAATTTTTTGAAAATTGGCGAAAATGTACTGGTCCACGCCCCTGGCGCATCGCGGACCAGTACATCAGTTTTTAAATTATTTTGTTAATTAGGGGAAGGGCATTTTGGTCCTTGCCGACCCACTCTTAAGTCCTAAAACATGTTTAATTGTCTTTTATTATTGATTAAGGGTTTCAAAAACCCATTTTTCTCTTAAGTTCTACTTAAGGCTCCTGAGAGAAGAAAATCAAAAAGTGGAGGGTTTCTAGTTCGGGTGCGAATTCTTAGAGGAAAACTTGATTATTCGTAATTCCAGGTATGTAAAGTATACGCAGAGCATGTAATTATTCTTTCATGTGCCCCAATATATATAATAGATTGACAATTGATAGTTGAGGAGACTTGAGTAGTGATTCTTGAAGAACTTTTTGAACATTATCTTTATTTCTTGAACATTATCTTTAGTTTCTATATATTATCTCAAATTGATGATCATCATACTTGTATTTACTGATTATATGCATTATTGTATAATTATTTACCTAAATTGCATGATTCCTCTTGTTAATACTTCAAGAATGAACTTAGGGGTAATGTTTAGAGCTTTGATCATCTAAATGTGTAGATTGTTAGAGTCTGAGTCCTAGGATGAGGATATTGATGACTGAAACCAATTGAATTAGTGTTTCTTAAAGCCTAATGGAACTGAAACTTAGATTTGAAGGAATGATCTTACTCTTTGAATTGATAGATTATGAGTTAACCTGAGTGTTCTTGCCCATAGGGTCTGAGTGATGGAACTTCTTGATGAATTGATATAGTTATGAGCATATTAAGTCTTGGAAGGAGTATTGAGCATCGAAGATGAGTAAGAGTGAGTTCCACTCATGCTCATGAACTACATGGCAAGCATAGAAGCGGATTGGATGATGAGAACGGATGTTTCCTTAGTCCCAAAAGAGGACTTGATATTATTATTATAAACCCCCTAATGTATGCCTTTTTACCATGGAAAGGTACTGGGAGGATGTCGTAATGACATCGCTTTGTTGTACCATCACCAACTCATAAATGGTGGGTGTAGGTCCAAGAAACTCCCAGATAGGTCTCCTGATGATAGTACTCTAATGTTTAGGTGATAGTGTGAGTCTTGATCGATGGTGATGTAATAGAGTTCTATTCCTTACTCTGAGTTGAGATTAAGTTTGATGAGCTGTTATAATTTACTTTAGCTCATTTGACATGTAGTACATTCAACGTACTAACACCCCTTTGGCAAGACATCATTTTATGATGCAGATTCTGTAGACAAAGGACTTCAGCAGCCTAACCATTAAGGTTCACGAATTTCAAACAGAGACTTGGTGAGTCCTCCCCTACTTTCAGAGGACATATTTATTCTTTATTATCTATTTTGATGTCTTTTATTCTTGATTGTGGTATCCATGACCTATCATGGTACCCTCTTAGAGGGTAGCTATAGAGACTTCATAGACATAGACAATTGATTGTTGATGTCAGGATTGTTTATTTCCCATTTCTTTTTTATTAAGATGTTTCTTTCGTACTTTGTATGATAGTGATTGTGACAGCCCACTGATAGTCTGTTACTCTCTTTATATCTTTCACATATGAGTTGATTAAACGAATGAAATGAGACTAGGTGGTACGCTTAGGGGCTAGCAATAGTCTGCAAGTGCCAGTTACGTCTAGGGTACCCTCCCGAGGTATGACATAAAAGTATGCGTTAGTAAATTTGAACTTACTAACTACGCGGGATACAATGCTTATGACTTAACCAACCTGCATATCAATATTAGATGACAAGGGCACATAGTATAGAAAGAGTCATATATCCAAAGAAAAGTAATATACAAATATGCCATGAAATCCATAATGCATGAAATGCAAATGCTCATATATAGTAGGGATGTGACCTCAATCGACATAAGTAAGACCAAGCAAGCTATTACTTAGAATCTCAATAAAATCCTTTTACCGATAAAGAGATGGTCTATTTGCCAAAAGTAAACCATACTTCACCTTACGGGTACCCCTATTTCGTATGAAGCAACCTTCCTTACGGGCACCCCCATTTCGGATAGGATTTTCACATATATCATATCATATCATATCATATCATATCATTTCTTCTCCTTACGAGTATCTCTATATCGGAGGCAACTTCTCTTATGGGAACATAGTTCAAGTAAAAGGAGAGGACCCTTGGGGAAAGCGCTAATGCCCCCAATCCATTGGTGCTAAGTCGTTATCCCACAAGAATAGTTATACATATATATACATGCTTTCAAAAGATGCAATAGTTATTTCCAAATCATTTCAATACATTCTTAGGCTTAAAAGACAAACACCATTCATAATAATTCATACTTAGGCTCAAGTACCAAATCATAGATTATAGTCAAAATACTCATGTATAGGAATAACTCATTTACATATACGGAATGGTGCAAGCACCCAAAATTCTCAAAGAGCCATAATCATAAACATATATGTGATCACACTCTTGTCATCATCATAATCTTATCAAAATCATATCGTAAAACATAATTGGGCTTAATCGACTTCATAATTTCCATAAAATTCCATGTTCATGAATGCATATGCCATGAATGATGTGAGAATAGAATAGGTAATTGAGATTCAAGCAAAAATCAACAATATAATATGAAATTCAAGTGAAAACATGGTTAAATCTATATTTAAAATCATAATATAATCACTCATGCATAAACAAACCTTGAAAATCGACATGCATATTCATAAGTTCATAAATTCAATATAAATCATCATAATATAATCTAAATCAACTTAAAAATCAGTAAATAAATATAACTCATACATCATTTGAATTTAAGAAATCACAATATTTTAAAACTCCAATTTAAAGTAAGCTAAGAACTCATTAAAATTACTTAAAAATATTTGGGTCTCCTTGATTAGAAGGAATCAAGGATCAAAACCCACATACCTCGACCCAATGAAGAAGTTTCAAGAGAAATTTGAAGAGGAACTGAAATTGGATTGATTCCCCAAGTTTGAATCTATAAAAGTTCTTTGGAATAGATTTTAGAGTGACATGAGATAATTAGTCTTGAATGAGTGTTTAAAATTAGTGTAGGAAAAGTTTAGGAATGTAAAAAGGGTTGAAAGGTCTTAAAAAGCCTTGTGGATGAGTCAAAATATCAAAAATATCTCAATAAAAGGCCCTTTTAAATTTTTCCCAGAACTCCTCACGGCCAGCTTCACGGGTCGTGAAGCCCTTCAGGGGTCGTGAAAGTTTCCATTGTCACAACCGGGACCTAGGGTCTAGAAGTTACACGGCGAATGGGAACTCGAGGATCCCCAAATAAGCCTCAAACTACCAAAATCCACATCATTGGTTGGAAGCGCATCCAGAAGTAAGACGTAATTCTAAGGGATGGGAAAGCAGGACTCATGCTATGGGAGCAATTCGGGACTTAGGATTCTTCCATCACAACATATAACCAAGCCATGAATCGCATAACCAACTCAGATAATAATAGTCAAAGGTGGCCCATCCATAACATAGACTTTAACCATAGCATACAACATAAGGAAGTTTACAAGGTGTCCAACAATGCCTCTACATAGATAGGTTAGGGGCCAAGACGTTCCCCGGGCTCACTCTTAAGTACATAAAGAAATGAAAGTATTATAGGTAGAAATATGGTGTATTATCCTTGAAAGATATGACTCACCACTACAAGTAAACTTGGAATCCGAGCTAAGTGTCGAACGGTGGATGATCAAGGTCCTTAGTCCCTATATGGTGAAATCATATAGGCAAGAGTCTGCGTTAGTACATTTGAATGTACTAAGTATACGGGATTCAATGCATGAAACTTATCAAAACCTGCATTTACATGTTAGATGACAAGGGCACATATTATCGAAAGAAATATGTAACAAGGAACGTAATATAACAAGATGTTATGAAACCAATGATGCATGAAGTGCAAGTGATGCTCTTATATTGAACCAACAAATGTAAGACCAAGTGATCTTTTACTTAGAATCCCAATGAAATCCCCTTATTGGTAAACAAGTGGTCTACTTGCCAAAGGTAAACCATACTTTACCTTATGGGAACACATCCCATTTCGTATGAAGTAATCTTCATTATGGGAACAACATCCATTTCGGATAGGATTTTCACATATAGCATATCAAGTCATATCATATCATATCATGTCTTCTCCTTAAAGGAATAATACCCATTTCAGAGGCATCTTTCCTTATGGGAACAACATCCATTTCGAAAAGGAAAACCTATGCTAGGCACATAATTCAAGGAAAGTGAGAGAGCCCTTGTGGATAGCCCTAACACCCCCAATCCATCGTGCTAAGTCGTTATCCCACAAGAATACACACACACACACACATACATATATATATATATATATATATATATATATATTCAAGAGACAATAGTCATTTCCAAAATCATTTTAATGCATTCTTAGGCTTAAAGGCCAAAACATAGTCCATGGTCATAATACTCATGCAAAGGAATAACCCAGTCACATACAAGATGGTGCAAGCATTAGAAATGCTCAAAGAGCCATAATCAATAGACGTATATGTGATCACATTCTTGTCATAATCATAATTATATCAAAATCATCTCACAAAACATAATTGGGCTTAACCCACTTCATAATTTTCATAAAATATCATGAACATGAATGCATATACTATGAATAATGTGAGCATGACATAGGTCATTGATATTCAATATAAAATCAATAGTATAACATGAAATTGAATTAAATTCATAATTAAGTCCACATTTAAAATCACGTATAAACCACCCTTGCTCAAACAAGCTTTTAAAAGGGACATGCATAATCATTGGTTCATAAAAATGATGAAATTCAATATTTCAAAGCTTAAATCATCTTAAAATCAATAAATAAACATAACTCATTCATTATTAGAATTTAAGGAATCATAATATTTAAAAACCCCAAAATAAAGTAAGAAAAATTTATATAGATTTCTTGAAAATAGTTTGGGTCTCCTTGATTGGAAGTAACCAAGGATCAAAACTCACCTTCACCAAAATTAAGAAAACACCAAAGAATTTGAAGAAGAGTTGAGTTCCTTTTCTCCTAAATTGAATATTTACAAGAGTCCCTTTGAGAGTTATTTTGAGAGAGCTCTAATTATGAGGAATGAGTTTTGAATGTTTGAAATGGGTTTTAGGTCTTTAGATGTTCATAGGAATCCCTAAAAGACCAATAGAAATAACTAGATTTATGCAAATGCCATTAATGATCGTATAGAAATTTTGGTTAGCTTCACTTCACTTGAGGCCATACGGCCCGTGGCACTCCACGGCTCATGTGGAATGCCCGTCAACCAACATTTAGACAAATTCTTGGAAATTGGAACCATAACCCAACACTTAGTAATGCATACTCTATGCCTACATGATGTCACCATATAAGAATCAGTGACTAAGTTGATCATCCTCCTCCACGTGGCTAGTTCAGCGCTATTCAAGCTAGTTGGTGAGTCCTTCACTTTGAGGACCTAGTCTATGCTATGTTAATGTGTATTGAGATTCTCTTTGTATGTTTTATTTGACTATGAGGGTGATGCGATTATTTAGTCTTGGCCCTTGCTCTTATCTATGTAGTAGAGGTGTTTGTTGGACATGTTAAGTATCTATTATATAAGTATATCTCTTGTCTTTTGATCATGATGTTATGCAAGTTTTCCCTTAGCCCCGTTTTGCCCATTCATTAATCTTTGAATGCTTGATTTATTGCTTCCGCGACCAAGGATGTGTAATGATATTTTGTGAGGCTTGCTTGGGGTCCCTTTACGTTTTTCTTGCGCCGTGTCATGTCTAGGACCTAGTCTTGGATCATGACATACACAACCTTTTGAGCATAGCATGTCAATTTTAAAAGAGTAGTTCAGTCAATTAGGGTATTTTGCATTATTATTCATCATGCATAAATTTCAGAGTTTGAGAAAATTTGATAGTTTCAAATTCATTATTTTACCAATAAAGAACATGACTACTCTTTTTAAACAAAACACAACTAGTTATGAGAAAGTATTATTAGTTTTGAGAAATAAATTCCAGTTTATATAAAATATGTTGAGCTAAAGCTCTAAATAGAAGATTTTCAATTTTCCCCTAAAGAGAGACATTTTTACAATTATTAAGCACAATGCATGTTTTGGAGAGTCATATTGAGCACCTATATGGATATGAGTTCTGATAAATCCAAACCATAAACTACATAACCAACATAGGATAGGATTGTACCAAATGTACAACTCCTCAGATGCCACTGAGATGACCCAGTTTATATGGATCCCTAGCACTTCTTCCCTTACCCCAACAAGGTATGGATGGCTCTGGCACCGTGGACAAGATGTTGTATCATGATGACGCTCATAGTGATGGTTGTTGGTTAGAGAAACTCCCTAGATTACAATATATATTATTTTTAGACATAGACAAAGTTGCATTTATTATGCATTAGATTTGATATTTTGCTATAATGCATTACTTATGTTATTGAATTATTTTCAGCATTAAGCCTATGATTTTGAGCATTGAATCCTGAGTTTTCCTATTATGGACATTTTACATATCATACATCCCACGTACTAATGCCCTTTGGTGTTGCATCATTTTATGATGTAGATTCAGGTATTCGCATAATAGCAGACATTTAGTAAGACAACTTTATAGAAGAAGTTGGTGGGACCTCTTCACTTTCAAAGAACTCTAGCTAGTTTAGTTTATGTATTCTATTTTACATTCACATAGTCATGGGTCTTATTGCGGCACTTATCTTCAGTATATTAGAGGCTTGATGGACAGAGTTGTGAGGTAGTCTAGTCTTTTTACTCAGACATTTTAAGCATTATTACTAATTATATTAAGAGATATTTTTAGACTTCGTATAAAGCATGATTGAGATTCTTTGAGTTTTTATTAAATATTTTAAAAGTTTTATCATGTAAAGCTTCTGCATGCTAGCTAAATTTTCTAGTAGAGTAAGTAGTCAGGACAAGGGTTCACTTGGGGATTAGCAATGGTTTTTGAGTGTCGGCTACGTCCAGGTTTTAGGCTCGGGGCATGACACCTAACCACTGATTTAGTAGGCTTAGGCTAAGATTTTTAGAGCCCATTTAAAAAATGAGCTTTTTAGCCTGGACTGAATAAGCCTATTGATAAGTGGGGCTTTTACAATATGGATTACTGGACCGTGGACTAAACAAAAAAATAATTTAAAATAAAAATAAAATGGAGTGCTAAAATTAATAAGAGTCCAAACTTAAATTCATTTAAAATTTTTAAATATCAGACCTCGAAATAAAAATTGGGTTGTTATGGACCATAAGCTACTCAGACTCCACTGAGGCCCATAACTACCCACACCCCACCAAAAAAGATGTGCATTGTCCCCAATGCACAAAATCAAGCAAAAATAGAATATAAGGGGTCAAAAACATATCTGGGTACCTAAGAGTCAATCTGAGGCTGAGTCTGGCCATCTTTGTCCTATAGGGTAGTCTGCTCAGCAATAGTAATCTATCTGGACGAGCCAATACCCCCAACTGATCATGCTCGCGGGCTAGCCTCATCTTCACCTCACGTCTCGACTCCCCCAAGGCACGCACGAGATCCTTCTCCTCCACCCTCGCACATACATTTTGTCCATCATATCCTCATCCATGTAAGGTCTCTTCCCGAGGAGAAAATCGATAGGCTCCTCGGGAGCAAACAAATTAAGCATTGGCATTGGAGATGTCTCCTCTAGCAATGTAACTGGTGCCGCAAGTGATGCTGTCAAGTCAGCCCTATGCATCTGGATCTCCGTCTAAAAGGATGACAAATCTGAAGGCCGGGCCTCAGCCAATCTCTTCTGTACCCTCTTCTCAAAAGCATCAATGCGGGCATCCACTGCATAAACACGATCCTGAATAGTAGCAATGGTGAATGCCCGGCTCTGCTCCTTTGAGTCTGCAATAGCTTGCCGGATCCATGGCCTAATCTACTGAATAAGCTGAGTTAGCTGTGACTCAACATGTGATAGTCTCTGTGCCATGGCCTCAATAGAAATGGCGGACAGATAGACCATGCCCGCTGTAGAAGTCTGTGACTTAGTGGCCTCTAGTGCGGTAACAGCAATAGTAGGCTCCCTCTTCTCATCTACACTACATTGCAGGGGCCTTTCCTCAGTAGTGGTAGCAGCAGTGGTGGTGTTGATCTCTGAACCCTCAAGCGGTGGCACCAGAGCAAATATCTCTAGTAGAGGTAGAGGTTGTTGTTAGACCCCATAATTAACTAAATGGGGGTCAATTGCTCATTCGGAAAAATTGTTGTGATTAAGGTATATTTTAAATTTTACTAACCTAAGGTGTGTGAGTATGGAATCAAGTGAATTTTTGCGGGTTGCTACAGTGAAATTTCTCAAAATTGCTTTTTTTCGGCTTCTCGGGAAATTGTTTGTTCTAGGGTGTGGTGTTGAGGTTCCTAAGTAGCATGGTGTTTTTGGTTTGGCGGAAAAACGCTTAGAAATTCGTAATTAAGGTTTGGCGTTTTAAGGGGCAAAAACTTGAATGTGGCATTTTAAGTTCTTTTGGGATTAGTAGGAGCCTTGGGAGT
>JAABOM020042289.1:0-16417 GCA_011800125.2 Solanum clarkiae
CTATAGTTCAATTAGGTCCCAAACTTTTCTACTTTTAATCCAATCAAGGACCTCTGACTCAACTTAATTATTTAAGCTAGACTCACTTGATACCCCTATCATATATCAGAAAAAAAATTACCTGAGTTCACTTACTCAACATTCACAACAATACTCTCAATTGGATCGTTATACTTAATTTAAGAACTACGGGGTCTAACAATTGATTATGGGAATTATGCTATATATGTATATTTTATGTGAAAATATGGAAGATCCCAAGCCTTGTATTCCCCCCATAGAGTGAGTCATACTTACCCGCCCCTTAGTTCTTATATGCTACATGCTATGTGATTCCATGTAAATCCCTATCCCTGTGATATCCGCATAGTGTGAGTTCTACTTTCACATCCCTTAGAACTATGTGCTTACTATTTGAATATGCTTCCGAACTGATGATGTGAATTTGGATACTCTGAGGCTTGTTTGGGGACTCTGGGGTTCCCATTCGCTATGTCACTCCTAGACTCTAGGTTAGGATCGTGATACTTACACATGCCTTCTATACTTTTGATTTTCTCTCAAACTTCACCAGTTAATTTAATTCTGTCTATGAATGTACAATTTTGAGTTTTGGAGTGTTTTTCCTTTCTTCTATCTTTGTTCATCACTCAATCTATGCATTAGTTTTGTGTGGCATATATTGGTTGCTTTGTTGTTTGATTTTGTATAATCAAATTATAAATGAAAAAGTTTAAATCATTTTTGTGGAGAATTTTGGATAAGTAGTTAACACAATAGATAAGCCTAAATAGTTTTGTTACAATTTGCTCGAGTTCCTACACATCGAACTCGATGATTCAGATAGTCTGAATGTGGATAAGTACAATGTATACCAAACAGAGAAAACGAGAAGTCGCAATTGATGAGGATGCTTAAGTGTCTACATAGTTTGTCACGATTTGATCGAGTTCTACCACATCAAACTTGACGTTAATAGGAAAGTGTGAATGTGGATAAGAAAATATATAACAAACAGACAAAACGAGAAGTCAACAATTGATGAGGATGCTTAAGTCCATAAGAAGATCCCTTCACCATTTTATTTGATTTTTTTTTAAACACATATAGGCTATAATTTCTTACACCAAAAGCTCAAACCAGTTTTGGGTAAACACTTTGCAGAGTTGCAGTACAGTACAGCAAAGGTAAACTTTTGTCAAGCTGTAACTGAGACAACCAAATAGACTTCAGGTAAAACTAGCAAAACTCAACCGCGAATGCATTAAGTGGGTAACAACACCGTGGCTCTTGCCTGTTGGCATCAATACACTTCTTTGATGTAGTGGTATATATATTACATGAACATCCCATCACCGTAAATAATATGGGATGGTACTAAAATTCTAAGCGCACATACTCTTACCCAATTTCATAAATGTGCAAACCAATACAACGATAACGGAAAGTTTGTCGTTCTGCTTTACCATGCTTCATATACTATCGTTTACAATTGATTACAGATAAAGACAGTTACTAGCTAGTCCAATTTTTCTGTCTTTGAAGTCTTACATACCCCATTGCTCATCATTTTGTGGACTACACTTTATGATACTACACTCCTACTGTGTATTGAATACTAGATGAATACATGTCCATATTGCTTAAAGATATTCCGTAACTACATCTATGTCCAGATAAGCTCAACCCTCGAATTTGTATCACAAAAAAAAATATTTCTGACAAGGCGCGGCTGAACTAAATGGGTTCCCTAAAGCAAGATCCTATTAGTAAACCTACTGGTTTTGCTATCCCTAAAGCACATCTATGCCAATTGTAACAGACCTTACATCAGTTCACAAATAATTAATCTTTCATTAGGGTAGGTCAGCAAAATCGGTGGTCAAAAACAAGATCTTATTAGTTAGCTATCAAATATCTGGGTTAATTAATATACACTGACACTATAGACTATAAAAAGTATTAGATCAGAAAAGTTTCGTACATGCTTATATAAACGGTATATATGAATATTAACGACACTAACTAAACTAAAAATGATCATCTATTCATGTATAGACAAAATGGAATTACCATGACTACACCACACATGTCAAGACGCAACAATCAATATGGAAGATCCACAATATTAACTATATTCTTTCATGTATACTTTAAATGAACATTTAATATATATCAGTATATCTAAGAACCACGTGCAATGCACGTGTCATGAATCTAGCTAATATAAACGACGTAGCAAAATCAAGTAGCTAAAGTAGGCATGTTAATCGACAGTTTCCTTTAAGAAAAAATAATTAATTAGGGGCAATATCATAAATTCATAGCTACTGCAGTTGAAGAAATAATTAATAAAAATCTCATAATGTAAGACCCCATTTTTTTAAGCTGAGATTGATTCATCCTTCATATGATATATGAGTTTAGTTACTGATTCCTAACTGAGTAGATGTGTTAAATTCAATTTCTTAAGGTAGAAATAGTATTGGAGATGATCTAAGGTCACACGAACCCTCTAGCACGAAGTTAAGCTAAAAACTTTCTTAGAGTTCACGTTATAACGTATGATTTTATACAAATTAGATGGACCAGTGACTTTTAGGTTGTATATACATGCTAGGATCAATATCTAAGTACTTAAAGTATGTTAGATGTTATTTAGAGTCATAAGGGATCTTTTACATCAAGCCAAGTTCAAAGAATTTCTAGCAACTAAGTTTCCGTACGAGTCGATAGAAGGGTCAACTTTAAATGACCATATATCCTAAAGTATAATGAGTTAGGTAACTCATAATATATCAAGTCAAAGATATCTTAATTAGCTTTCTAACACATCCAATATCACCTTAATCAGAGTTCGGAGTAGAAAGTTATGACCATTTTAGTGAGGGGGTGCAGAATTGTCTGAAGGTCCGCGCCCGAAGCGCATCGCGGACCTAACGAGGACCCTTTCTGGATAAGCTATGACATTTTTTTCTTTTTATTCTGATAGTACTTTTATCCCAAAACCTTTGGGGGTATATTTAAGGTCCTAAAATGCATAAAACGTCGGTTTTCATTATTAAAAACTCTCTCCTTCAATCCTAAACATAAACACTCAAGAATCATCAAGAAAGTCATCAAGTTAGGATTAGCTTTCAAGATCCCTCCTCAAGGTAAGTTATTCTTTATAAATTTCAATCTACCCAATTCGAATTTCTTCATCTATTCATGAATCTGTAATAGGATTTTAAATCATGACATAGGGTTCCAAGAAAATGAATTCAAGAATCCCAAGAAAGGATTTCTTGATTCTTCTTTTTCAAGAATTAGGGTTCTTCATCAAGAACTCCAAAGATTCTAAGTCAATAATTCAAGAATCAAAGAGAATTCCTTCAACCAATATCCCTCCAAGTTCTTTCACTTTAAAAGAACTACTAAAATCGAGGATTTTCTCCAAGCAAGCTAGTACTCGTCAAATTTCGATGGTAATATCAACTTTTCAGGTATATAAGGCTACTTATAGAGTTGAATTGAGTTCATCCACGCACTCCACATGTTAATTCTCCATAATTGAGTTCAAGTAGAGTCTTACCCTAAGTCGAGAATTCTAAATGAGTTAATGCCTGTTCCATTGAGTTTGATATATTCATGCACTAAGATTGTTATTATTTTTATATTTTATATTATTGAAATTTTCATTCGTGGATACTTTCCCATAAACCATAATAAAGTTGATGATCATGGATTTCCTATACATTCTTTAATTTTGAGATTGATGATTTTTCATGCATTAAACAAGTATTTTGAATAAAGGCTTTACATATTCTAGTAAAGATGATGACTTTTCTATGCATTAATAAAAGAGTAACTTAAACTAATATTATATATGTATTTTATTTAGTACAAAGAGTTACATGTTGGGGAATATGTTTTGATGAGATGATACATAATTTAATGAGTTTGAAATAAAAGCATGAGAGTGACCAAAATCTTCTACTAAATTGGGGCATTAAATTGAGATACTACTTTTAATTGTTAAACTAGTTAAACTCCAAAGTTACTACAAAAATCTATGAATTTTGATATCTTGCTTTAAACTCAAGAAAAGTATTAGTATAAGTATTTTATGAATAGTGAAGCATGAAGCATATGATTCTAGGCTGTTTTGAGAAAAGTTAAGCGAATGTTAAATTGGCTAAGTCCCAAAGAGAAGAAAGTAATACTTTGAGAAAAAATATTCTTTTAAGTTTGAGCATATGATTAATAATTTTGGGAGTAGTATTGAGCACCGATATGAGTGAGAGTAATAATAGCTTGAACTCATAAACTACGTAGCCAGTGTAGGATAGGACTGTACCAAGGTATAACTCCTCACTCGCCACTAAGATGGACCAGTTTTGAGATGGATTCATTCCCCTAGTTTTCATTCCTTACCAAGGCAAAGTATAGGACGACTGGCAACGTGGGCAAGATGTTGTATCATCATGAAACTCATAGTGATTGGTGTCGGTTAGAGAAACTCCCCAAAAAGTAAAGTTTATTATTTTACACAGTGAGATTTGTTATTTCTTTATAAAAGTATTTCTTTTTATTATGTTGCATATTTAATCGAGTTGAGCTATTTGCAGAGCTAAGCATTTGAGTATCATAGTTTTTTATATATTAAGTTGTGTTTATTAATGCATTAAAGTCAGTATTTCTTTATATTAACTTGCACGTTTAAACAAGTTCAAAAATGTATGTTTTACTTGCATGACATACTTTTGTCAATTAAGCTATCTCAAAGTCCAATTTTAAAGTGAGTATCCTATTCTTAATATTTTTTGGCCATCTTACATACTGTTCATTCCACGTACTGACGCCACTCAGTGTTACATCATTCAATGATGCAGGTAAAAGTTTTAGAGATCCTCAGCAAACACTTTGTTGAAGATTTATTCAGTCGCAGACAGTGGTGAGACCTCCTTACTTTTGAAGGAACCCTTTTATTTTAGTTCAGTCCTTGTTTTATTGTCTTGAGGTAGCCTTGAACATGTCTTGAAACTTTTTTATGAGTTGATAGAGGCGTCATAGACCGAGTTAGATAGAGAATAATAGAGTCTGTCTTACTTTCAGCGTCAATTTTGAAAAACTATCATTATTTATTTCAATTGAAACATTGAGTTATTTTAATACATGATATAAAATTATTTTTCATGAGAATTTGCATGTCCACTTGAGTACTTTCTTTTGTTTTTTAAATCTTCCGCTAATTGAATAAGTGAATTGAGCCAAATGGTTCGCTTGGGAACCAGCAATGGTTTCTAAGTGCCGCCCACGTCCAGAGTGTAGGCTCGGGGCATGACACATACTAAAATCAAGCAGCTAAAGATGGCACTTCAATGAGCAACTGTCTGCTTAAGCAAACAGTTAAAGTAGGCATGTCGAACAGGTGATGAAGTGTATATATATACATATATATAGTAAATAATTTAAGGCCCGTAAATGGGCCACTATGCCCTATTATTTTACCTATTTAAAAAAACATCATCTGTAAAAAAGTATTATTATAGTACTTTGACATATATTATGTTGGCATTAATTATTGAAACATTGACTTTTATGTTATGAAACTTTTGTAACCTAACATTTAATTCATCTTTTTACTGCTGCATAATGATATAAATTTATCAAGAATCAAAGTTAATCTATTTATTAGATTGATTGAATTATATAATAATCGTAAGTCATTGTGCGTTACTATCTAACAATATTTTAAATTCATTGCTCAAGTAGATTTTTGAACCAAGAAACACAAACATGAAGTTCGACATATAATATATCTTAACTGATAATTGATAATTATTTATATCCATAATAATAATTATTTATTTATTTATTATTTATTTACTTTCATATACAATAGTATCTACACTAATGAAAAAATTATGAAATTAGCTATTAAATTCATCATTACTGCATTGCTATGTGGAAGTAGTTAATATAAATTCATCGCTAAATGCGATTAGTGATGAATTTTACTGTTCAAACACAAAATTTATTTGTCGAAAAATTCAAACTTTTTAGTAGGTGTTAGTTACTAAGCACTTTTATCATTCACATCAATGTAATTAAAATATAATGTATAGACTCAAATTATGAGCATATTTCGAATTTTTCTGTTTAGACTTAAAGTTTCAATTCTTTTTGTAATTTTTTTATGTATATAATATATAGTTATATGTCAATTTATTTTTACTCCTATATGTATTTATTTTATTTTAGTTTTTTTTTTGTCTTCATTGTTGGTTGATAATCTAAATTTTAAATGATAATTATGCATTTGTCATTTTTATCAATTTTTATTGGTATATGTCTAAATTTATTTTGCTTATGTAATTGGTAATAACTAATAATTTATGTGTTCAAAATGTGTTCAGTGTGATAGTTCACTTGTTATATTTAAAGTAATTTTTTTATTGACGCTTTTTACAAATATAACGTTTGTGAAAAGTTAAATTTTTCACAATATAATATTTTTATGAGATTTATTAATATAATAAAAGAGATAACTTGTTAAAAAAAATTATTTAATCATTCTTATCTAGACAAAACAACAATAATATTATGCTAACTTGAAAAATAAAATAAGTAATTTACTATAATTAATTAATTTTGACTTGATTAATTTTAAAGTGAAATGACATTATAATGTAAATATATGTAAATTGGATTAAATATCCTTTTCTTTTCTTTTTATTTTTAAATCAAAATTTGATTTGACATGTCACGCCCCAGGAGGGTACTCAAGACGTAACTGGCACTCAGAGACTATTGCTAGCCCCCAAGCGAACCACCTAGTCTCATTGCATTCGTTCAATCAACTCATAAACGGAAGATATAAGAAAATAATAAGCTAACAGTGGAATATCACAATCACCATTGTAAGGAATATGAAATAAGCAATTCAATAGAAATAAGAAGTGGTAAAATAGTCGATCCCGACATCACTATCAATTGTTTATGTCTATGAAGCCTCTATAACAATCATCTACAAATTTACCATGACAGGCCATGGTTACCACAGTCTAATAAAATAATCTAGAATAAATGAAAAGAAGGTAGAATGTCCCCCAGAAATAAGGGAGGACTCACTAAGTCTCTGTCGAAATCCATGAACCTTAACGATTGGGCTGCTGAAGTCCTCTGTCTATAGAATTTGTATCATAAAATGATGCAGCGCCAAAAGGATGTTAGTACGTGGAATGTACTGTATGTAAAATGGGCTAAAGTAAACAGAATATGAAAGTGTAACATCAACTCATCAATCACTCATCCTCACTCAGAGTAAAGGACAGAATTTTACCACCTCACTATCCATCAAGATATCATACGATCACATCAACGTCAGAGTACTATCAATAAGGAAACCTATCACCACCTATGAGCTAGTAGTGATACAACGAAGAGATGTCGTTGCCACATCCATCCAGTACCTTGCCGGGGTAAAGGGCGAGTCTATCGGGGATCCTAAAGAAGTCTGTCAAGTCCTCTGCAGGACAAAAGGAAACATCCACTCTCATGGTTCAATCCTCTCCCACGTTAGCCACATAGTTAATGAGTGCAAGTAGGACTCACTCTTACCCATTTCGGTGCTAATACTCCTTCCAGAAAACTCAATAAGCTCATAAGTCTATCAAGGTCAGACTGTGGTACACCCAATCCCCCTCTCAGGCTGGGTCCTTCTCTCATCTATCGTTCTATCAATTTAGGAATTTACATCCTTACATTCAACTCTATCTCATTATCATTAACCCCAAGAATACTAACTTCATCTTCTTCAACTATCACAGTACTCATCTCAAGACTCATACCACAACAATCAACACATCCATAAACAATCAAGGCTCTAGATATCACCCTAAGTTCGTTATTGTTGTCTTTAACAAGGAAAATCGTTTAGAACGAGCACATAATCAGTCAATAATACATGTAAATGGTAATTTAAAATGTGATGATCATCAATTTAAGATAATATATAAGAATTAAAAATAAATATCAAGAAATTCTATAAAAATCTCAACCCATAACCTATCATCTATCAACTAGCAATCTAATCTATACATTGGGGCACATGAGAGAACGATTCTGTGTTTTGAGTAGCCTTTACATACCTGAAATTTGAAGGTTGCACAAATCTTCAAGGAATTTGAAGCCTCAAAGGAAACTCTCACCTCTCTGTTCTTCTCCTCTCTCAGAACTCCCGTAGAAACATTTAAGAAAAAAGCTTTTGATACCCTTTCGTATGTAAAAGCCTTAAATATACTCTTTAGGGACTCTAGAATATATTTGGAAGGACAAAAATGCCCTTATCAAAGTTAAAAGAAAAAAATAAAAACTGGACACTTGTGGGCGTTGCGAAGGGGACGCGCACCAGTTCATTTTTGTAAACTTTTTGGAAAATCAATTTCTGTCAAAAAAATCAACGATGTAAAAAAACCATAAGTGCATTTCCACATCCTTGGCGCATCGTGAAGGGGGCGTAGATTTGCAATTGTTTCTGGCCCAAAATGGGCGACTTCGTAATTTGATCGGTTGCTTTTAAATCGGATCGAGACCATTTTCTGACTTGGTTTTCCACGCTAATCACAAATGCGGTCTCAAATTTCCCATCGGAGCTTTGGAAGACGCATTGTGCGCATGATGAATTTTAGGGGTGTTTTGGTAAATTTCACGGGGTGTTACACCATCTCACTCTTGGAATCATTCGTCTCGAATGATGAATAAAGGTCGAATAGAAACATGAATAACCCCAGAACTCCTCTCATTCCTCACTCGGGAACACTCGAACTCTCTACTATCCATCACCTATCTATCTCTGTCTTAGACTCAGGAATAGAATAAGATAAAGGCATCAACCCAATGAAAGAAGACATCCAACAATGTTAAGGATAAGAACCTTTACCTTCAACATCATCATCATTCAGCACAAATAGACTCAAAACTCATCTCAACATTCACATCTATCTATCGATCTATCGATTCTATCTCATTCGACAATCAACTCTACTCGGAATCAAAGATAGGCAAGTGACTCAAGAAAGGACAATCGATTTACTTAAAGGTAAGAAAATTTCCTCCAACACTCTTATCGTCAAGTACGAATAACAGTCAAGACTAATTTCAACACTCCATCAATCAATCTGGGTAGTCACAAGTCACTCCGGATAGACAAATTAATTAAGATCAAGAGTAAAGATACTCTTTTAGGATTTTTACCATCAAGCACGAATGGAACGACAAACTCAATCAATTTAAAGTGCTTAAACACTTGATCAGCCTATCATAATAAAAAACTCAAGATCTACTTTGATTTCTCACATCATCATCTCCCTCTTATCTCTCAAGGTCCTATCTCTAAATTTGCGAATCAATTTCCTTTATTAGGCAATAAGCATATACCTCCACATGGTCAAGGAATCACTATCCACAAGAATATACATCTCAAACTCTTTTGTTATGCTATAGTCACATACATATAGCTGGCCACTCAAACTCATTTCAACGATATCACTCTTAGTTTCCTCATGTCTCTATGGAACTCTCTCTATTTGCTTCTCTTAATGACGTGCATAATCACTTTCCACAATCATTACAATCTAACATATTTATTTGCCTGCTAATGCTCAACTTCTTTGCTCTCATAAACTCATTTGTATAAGGCTTAGACTACTATGGAAAAATCATCATCATCTATCCATAAGCCCCAAATCAATTTAGCTACTCATGACAACAAAGATTACTTACATCAGCCTACTCCACATCAACAACTCAAATGTACTATCCAGATTCTCATAGCAGTCATAACTTGGAGCCTCATCCATCTGTATACAATCATGGTTACATATCTTAAACCTCCTAAGCCTCCTCTTTTCTAGTATTTCTCCCTTAATTTACTATCTCCATCTAAGGAGTACCTCTACTCTACTCCTAGCACCATGCTCCTTGCCAGTCAACATCTTAATCCTTGAACACGCACTACAGCAAGACTGTTAGGTCAAATCTCCAACAAGGACTATTACTATCATCATGCTATCTCCTCTTTAACATAACTCCTCAAATTCAAGCTTAGGGTCTAGCATTAACATGTGCATCTACCACACACCTCTCTAATGCCGACTCACAATAACTAGGTAAAAATTTAGGAAAAATAATCATACTAAAATCACATAGAAAATAATCAATTAACACATCCCCTCTTCACAACTCATGTACCACTCACCCAATCATTATGCCTCCTTGTCTGGCTAAGCTTATAACTCTATGAATCTCATGAACTTTCACATACAATCATAAGCCTAATTTAGATCTATCACATTAAAAGAACTCTTTTCCCTTATTCAAGATCTAAATTTCATCCTCAACAGTATGAATACTACAACACATCAATATACACTTCCTTCTAGTTTGAACATGCTCTAACATATTTTGACACTAACCCCCTCTCTCTCTCTCTTTATACCTCGTTATGACCATCATAGGGCACTCCCCACTCTTTCAGCAAACTTAGGGAAATCAACTCATCACCATTACTTACCTATAGGTAAACATAGCTCTTACGACAAGCCTCAAACAGCCATCACTATTGATATCCCGTCCTTTTCTTTCCATCATCATCCTTCTAACTCTAGGATGATTTAATTGTACTCAGAGTTTATAAGATCTCATATCTCACTCTTAGGTGATAACATTAAACTCTTTAGAAACGTAGGTTTCTCTCCCATGAGTAACATCGAGAACGAGTTTTGAATAAGAGGGTTTGGTTACATCAAGAGCTAACTCAAATGCATAATTCATATGAGTAATAGTGCACTCTTTCTAGTCAATCAACTTAGCACCCTAGTCGGCTTTTCCTAAGCTTAGTGCAGTCTCTTTACCATTCAGGTTACTATATTATTGGGGATCCTATCTCATCGGTAAGAATTTGATCATTATTGCCTCTATCACCTCGTGGACGAGGCATAGTCCAAAGGTTTAGAGTATCATACAAATCATCATAGACTTCTTAGGAAATAGTTCTATCCCATGATTCAGAATCTGAAAGAAGGGAAACTTTCCTAATGTCCTATAGCCTCCTACTTATGAAGTGTGGTGCACAACACACCCATAAACAAGATTCTACTAGACTCGGCTTCATAGACTCCCTAGGATACTTGAAATCTATGCTTTGATACCAAGTTTGTCACGCCCCGGGAGGGTACCCTGGACGTAACTGGCACTCAAAGACTATTACTAGTCTTCGAGCGAATCATTTGAACTCATTGTCACATCTTACTCAACAGCAGAAGAAATAATCGAGGATAACATTTAAAGAAAAGACAGAATTATTATAAATAGTTTTTCAAAATAGTTCAAGACTAAATATATAATACTCGATAATACTCCACTCTAGGTCTATGAAGCCTCTACTCTAATTATCTAGAAGGTACTATGACAGGCCTTGGCTACCCAACTCAAAAAATAAAGAACTGAATAAAATAAGAATAGGCTCCTCCAAAAAGTAAGAAGGGCTCACCAATCTTTGGATCTTGGAACTCTGAGCCTCAACGGTGCATCTACTGAAGTCTTCTATCTCTCGTATCAACATCATGAAATGATACAACACTAAATAGCATCAGTACGTGGAATGTACTGGTATGTGAACGGGCTAAAATTAAACAGATAAAGCTCAAACCAATCAACAGACTCGACTCAAGACTCAACTCTTCATCTCATAACTCAACTCAAGAAATCATGCAAGTTTTTCAGTTTGAAATAATTCTTTAGAAAATAGACTTAGTGTTTACTGCAACTCAGTTCAAAAACCAGGATATGCTCAACTCAAGTGTTACTTAGAAGTTTCTCTAACCGACATAACTCCCACCACCATGAGTTTTGATAATGCACAACGAATATGGGATCTTGCATCGCCCATCCTTGACTTGCCACAAAAAAGGATGCATCAACCTCTACCTCTCTCTCTGATCCAAACAGAACGTCCAACTTTTGGGACAAGAGTCGCTAGTATTATGCTAAAATGACTATCCTGCGTTAGCAACGCAGTTCTAGGGTCGCTCTCTTCACCCAACTCAGTGCTCAATACTCCTTCCAAGACTAAATCATGCTCATAGAAATTAGCTCAACTCATCTCTTCGACTCATCTTAGAAAAGTCAACTCAGTCTCAGTAGCTCAACTCAATTACTCGACAACTTGATAACTCAGGATTGTCATCCATACAATGCAACTCAAGACTCTACTCCACATCATATAAGACTCTCATGAATTACGGTCAAGTGGCATCATATTTGTATGCTCAACATATACGATATGATGGATACTCATTACATGCACACACAAAGCAATAAATAGACATGAAGCCAGAAAACATACTCCTTAGGTTCACATTACTTAGTTCAAAAGGTCGGGTTCATAATTTCAACTAATCAGTAAGCAAGGAAAAATTCTAAGTTTAAGGTTCATGGATCAATCATGTGAAATCCATTCATAATTCAAAGTAACAATGGTGTAACTCATAATTGCACTCAAATAATCTCAAGAAACTCAATCTTGTATAAGAATTTAAAACTCAAGAACTATGGAATTTAAAACATGCAATTTATACTCAAGATTTCTGACTCAAGTAAATGAAGGGGCACATGGATTAACATAATTCAACACTTTAGGTATCCTTACATACCTGGTATGAAGGTTGACGATCAATTTGGCATGAATCTGTCTTGAAATCTTCAAATCCTCTCTCTTCTCTCTTCTCTGTTAGCCCTAGGTCTTTTTCAGAGACTTAAAATGGATTAAGAATGGGAAACAACTTATTTTGGTCATATATTAAGTCTAGGAGGGGTTTAGAAAGGTCTAGGATGCCCCTTACGAAATTCAAAAAAAGTCAGTTTTCGGGACGCGGGGTCCGTGACTGGACCGCGTATGTTTTTGGTATTTTTCACCAAAAATCCTCCGAAATACTGTAGAAAATATGTGGAACAAAAACTAAGTATTGGTCCGCGATGGGTCCGCATCACGGACCTATTACGCACCCTCACTATTTCGTATTTTATTACGAAAAATTATTTTTCAACCCGACTGCTCTAAAATCAGGTCGGGGCTATTTTCCCACTCAATTTCTCATGCTGATTGCATATCCAGTCTCAAATTAGTAAACGGAGCATGAGAAGACGCGTTATGCGCATGGTATCATTCTAGGAGTATTTCGGTAATTTCATGGGGTGTTACAGGTTAGGGTTGGGGGTTCATTTCTTTGAGGGGCAAGATAATAACTACATTTTTATAAGATGATATAATTTAAAACAATAGTGAAATCAAAAAATGATACTTTAATATTATTCGTGCATTGCACGGATACATATACTCATTTGAAATAAAAGTATTAAATAAAAATATTCTATCAAATGTTTAATGTTCCATTTAAAATAAATTATAAATAAAATCTTTTTGCCACAATAAATTTCTTTATAAAATAAAGTATTCACTAAAATAAAGGCAACTTTAATGTCTTGTGGAAATTCCCATGGGCCCTCAATTTCACTAATATTTTTTTACAACTTTATCGTATAATATGTGGGCAGCTTTTTAGATATTTGTGTACCAAAAAATTCCTCAATTTTCCTTTTAAAGTTTCAGTTATAAACCATTTTTCATAAAAATCATCATTTCTTTTAGGCTTTTTCTGCTTTCTTTTGTAACTTGTTTATATATACATTGCTTTTGTATTTTCGAGCGGCGACTTTATTAAAATAATTTTTCTATCTCTACAAAGTCACGAATAAGGTATGAGACTATTTTATTATTCAATTTTAGTGTTATTATTATTTTTCTTTATTTTAATTAGTATTGTTGGTCTTAATTACATACGTGCGCATCACGTACATACGCATCACGTTTTTTAGACTCCACTTATAGAATTTGTTATTGTTATTAATTATCTCTTTGTTTTTGCTTTTTTTTTCTTGTCGTATAAGGTTATAGAAATCTGTGCATTTTCTTTGGAATTTTATAAAATCCAGAGTAAAACTAATTTCTTGGATGTAAGTGAAATTTTCTATTTAATTCAATGGCTTTTCCATGAAATCACCATTGCTTTTTGGCTTTTTCTGCTTTCTATTGTAACTTGTTTATATTTACATTGTTTTTGTATTTTTCGAACAGCGAGTCTATTAGAATAATTTTTCTATCTCTACAAAGTCATGGATAAGGTGTGAGACTATTTTATTCTTCGATTTTAGTGTTATTATTATTTTCCTTTATTTTAATTAGTATTGTTGGTCTTAATTACATATGTGCGCATCACATTTTTTGGACTCCACTTATGGAATTTGTTGTTATTATAAATTATCTCTTTCTTTTTACTTTTTTTCTTGTAGTATAAGGTTATAGAAATCCGTGCATTTTCTTTGGAATTTTGTGAAATCCACAGTAAAAATAATTTCTTGGATTTAATTGAAATTTGCTATTTAATTCAGTGGACCATTATTTAGAAAAGGGAAAAAACATTTCCCTATAAATACTTGGGAAAATTTTCTAGTTGGTTCTTGGTACTCAAAGAGTACTTGAAGTAATATACATCATCAGTGAAAATAATTTTTATACTATCAGGTTAGTAGAATAACATTTTTATAAGGTTATCAATTCATGTATGTTCTAGTTATTTATATGTAGTTATCTTACAAATAATCTGATTGTTATGTTGTTCGAGTTGTTTAAAAAAAGATCATTATGTTCGTGTTTTTTTAAACAAAAGTTGGAGGTAGAGGAAGGGAAAATAGGGAAGGGGACTACAGATTCGCAGCCAACCAATTGAGTTGCGAAGATTCTTCTTGCATTTGCGTTGGATCCGCAAAAGATTCAATATTTTTGTAGGAGTTGATATGCACTCGACGATTTTACATGAAAAATGTTGATTTTTTGAATGATTCTTGAATTCTATTTGAAAAATGTTGATTTCTTGAATGATTCTTAAGTGCTATGTATCGCAGATGATACACAATCAAGCTATTTGAAAAATGTTGATTTCTTGAATGACTCTTAAGTTCTATGTATGGCCAATGATACACAATCAAGCTAAGTTGCTCGAGTTCTTTAAAATTATTGTTGCAGTCGCATTGGATTCTCCAAAAAAGGGCTATTTTTGGAGAATCCGCCACGATGTCAATGACACTTTGAAGAGTTCGAGGAACAAATATATATACAATCAAGCTAAGTTGCTCGAACTGTTTATAATTATTGTTGCAATCGTGTTGGATTCTCCAAAAAAGGGCTATTTTTGGAGAATCGGCCTCATGCTCAATGGTACTTTGCAGAGTTCGAGGAACAAATGTATATACAGTCAAGCTAAGTTGCTCGAACTCTTCAAAATTCTTGTTGTAGTCACATTGGATTCTCTAAAAAGCACTATTTTTGGAGAATCTGCCACACGCTCAATAACGTTTGAAGAGCTCGAGGAACATTGTATAAATATTTCTACACCAACACACATAGAAGTTGAAGACACATTCAAGAAATCAATCTTTTCCAGACTCTGAGGTGGTGGAAAGGTCTGTGTACATTTTACCCTTCCCATGGCCCCACTTATTGGATTTTACTGGTATGTTATTGTTATTTTAATTTTTCTTTATCTTATTTGCAAATAGAGGAAAACAAATGAACTTTAAAGGAGATTTTCAAGAACAAGATATATGGAGTCATCATATTGTGAAGAGGAAACTATCCACTAGTACTCCAAAGGTGATCCCTCCAACATTCCCAAGAGCTAAAAGTACTACAATTAGCAAGAATGAGTCCACTCATGTGCCAAAACAATCATCACCTCCTATCAACATTCCTAATTGGTCCAAGATTTAAACAAGAAATCATCAAGTAGATCCATGGGGAATGGTGGTTATAGTGGAAGAAGTGTTGAAGAAGATGAATATTGTGATGAGGCAATGTTAACACCATATGAATATCTAGCTAAGAAGTTTGCTAGGAGTCACATTGCTCCTCGGTCTATGTGTGAAGGTGTTGGAAGGGCACTCAAGGGAAGAGATCTTAGTAAAGTAAGGAATGACGTTTTAACTAAGACAGGCTTTCTGGAATAAAATGGCTTATAGGTTACAAGTTCGATCAATAGAATCAGTCATTGAGTCCTGTATTAAGATAGATTGTGTATATCTCACCTCCTGAGGTTGCATCTCTTCATTGAACCCTGCATGAAAGAGGGGATATTTTGTGTACCCCTTAGGCCCCTTTTATAGTATTTCTTATTAGTAAAACAATAGGCTACCCCTAGTCGAGTCAGTGAATTTCAAATATTGAATGGTTCTAATTTCAATTGTATATGCCATAGTAGGCACAAAGATTTTCTTGAAGAATGATTATTATGGAAAGGTTGATATTTGATAATATAAT
>JAABOM020042310.1:0-16416 GCA_011800125.2 Solanum clarkiae
GACATCACTGATACCCATGTGTGGAATAAGGCAGCCAAACTCAAAACAACTGTGGAATTTGAACAAGAAAAAGGGGTAGTCTATGTCAACTTCCAAAACTATTTACATAATAAGTTTTCAACAATGGGTTAATTATGACTTGACAGTGACAACACACTACCCATTTTTGACTTTCCCTATTTTTTTTTCAAATTTTGATTTTTAATTTTGTGAACATCCTAATGTAAGAACAAACCCTCCATATTCTATAACCAAGCAACTCTTTTGTCTTCTTTGTCTTCTTTTTTTTTTTTCAAGTGATTTCTCTGTCCATTTTTGGCTATTCTCTTTTAATTTCTCTTCTACACTCTATAACTGATTTTTCCACATGGGAGAAAAAACTCCTATTCGAAAAAGCTTTCGTTTAAAAGCCGAGGCTATTTGTTTGGATAGCGCACCTTCGTGATGTTCAAGGCCGAACTTTAATCTATTAACTTCTTCATCAGCTAGGAAAAAGTCGATTGACGGTGGTAAGGTCAATGTTATTGTTGTTTGAGTCCTTGAAAAAAAGGGATTTCGTCATGTGTTCTTAGAAATGTTTGAAGAGAAAAGGGAAAGAGAAGGTTAATTTACCGCATGATAGCGATTTTGAAGATGAAATGTCTGTCACGCCCCGGGAGGGTACCCTAGATGTTACTAGTACTTGGAGACTATTGCTAGCCCCCAAGCAAACCACCTAGTCTCATTGTATTCGTTCATTCAACTGATTAGCGGAAGATGTTAAAGAAAATCTAAGCTATCAGTGGGCTATAAGACTCAGCATCTACGTCTATCACATGAAATAAGAATAGAGGAATAATCCTAATAAAAAGAAGGAAAATAGGGGAAACAAAATTCCAACATCACCCTACATCTATCTATGTCTATGAAGTATCTATAACTATTGCCTAAGAGGGTAGCATGATAGGTCATGGCTACCATAATCCAATAAAATAACTCAAAACAATAGAAAAGGGAAATAGGGACATCCTCCAAATACAAGGGAGGACTCACCAAGTCTCTGTCTAGGAATTTGTGAACCTCAATGATTCGTCTACTAAAGTCCTCTTTCTACTAAATCTGCATCATAAAATGATGCAGCCAAAGCGGCATTAGTACGTGGAATGTACTTTGTGTAAAACGGGCTAAAGTAAATAATATAGGCAAGATAATATAATATGACATCAACTCATTAGTCACTCAATCTCAACCCGGAGTAAGGAATTAGACTCTATCACGTCACTGTCAATCAAGACTCATACTATCACATCAATCTCAGAGTATCATTAGCATGGGATCTATCTGGGAGTTTTTCTAACCGACAAGCATCACCTATGAGCCGGTAATGATATAACAAAGAGATATCATTGCCACATCCATCCAGTACCTTGTTGGGGTAAAGGATGAGTCTATCAGTGGATCCAAAAGTCTATCAAGTCCTCTGCGGGACAAAGGAAACATCCACTTTCACAGTCCAATCCTCTAATACGCTAGCCACATAGTTAATGGATGCGAGTGGGACTCACTATTACCCATTTTAGTGCTCAATACTCTTCCTATGACTCGGCTTGCTCATAAATCTATCAATCAATCAAGAATTTCCATCACCTAGCCTCTACGAGCAAAAAACCTCAACTCACTCCATCATCTATCAACTCAAAAAGTAGCATCATCCTTTCAAGGTTAATTTCTCTCTCATTTAGACTCTAAGGACTCTATCCTCATCAATTTCAGTTATCAAAGCATTCATCTCAGGACACGGACCATAGCAATCAATACACCTAATAGTCAAGGCTCTAGACACTACCCCTAAATTCATTCTTGAAGTCTTTAACAAGGAAATCATGTAGGTATATACATAATCATACAATAATACATGTAAACAGTTAGTTCAAGTTATGATGATCATTAATTTAAGATAACATATAGAAATTAAAGATAATTTTCAAGAAAATCTTCAAGAATTATAACACAAGACCTATCAACTATCAACTATCAACCTACTAGATTCATCGGGGCACATGGGAGAACAATCCCATATGTGGGGTAGCCTTTACATACTTGGGATGGAGAATTACCAACTCTTCTTTAAGAATTTGGACCTGAACCTTGAAACCCTCAATTCTTTCTTCTTCTTCTCTCAGAACTCCCGTTTATAGACTTAGAAAAATAATGCGTTTTGAACCCTTCTTACGAATTACAGGAGTTAAAACACATCTTGGGGTATTAAAATAGGTTGAGAATACCCAAAATACCCTTCCTAAAATTAAAATAAAACTCGTCACCAAATTTGCACTGGTCCGCGACGCAAACCCATCGCTCACCAGTGTATTTTTGGGAATTTCAACCACCATTGAAAATGAAGAAAAAAACATTAGTGTGGGTCCATGATAGGTCCACGTTGCGCCCTGTTGCGCACCCTCAATGTTTTCGGTTAAACTTGCAAAAATTATTTTTTGACCCGATTACTCTAAATTTGGGTCGAGGCCATTTTCCTTCTCAATTTTTTTGGTTGATCGCAAATTCGATCTCGAATTTCACATTAGAGCTTTGGAAGATGCATTATGTGCACGATTACGTTCTAAGGGCGTTTTGATAAATTTTATAAGGTGTTACATAATCTCCCCGTTTGAATCATTCATCCTCGAATGATAAGTAGGGCAGAATAAAGCATGAGTAGATTAAAAACTCATCTCACTCCTCACTCGAGAATCCTTGAACCCCCAACTATCCATCACTTACCTACATCTCTATCTTAGACTCAAGAATAGAATTAGCAGATTAACTCGAGAATGCGAACTTCAATAGCACTAAGGATAGGGACATTACCTTTGAATCATCGTCATTTGAAACGAATAGGTATGGGTATTTGAGTTTCATCGCCTCTTCATCTTCCCATGTAGCTTTCTCCACGAATTGGTTCCTCCATAGAACTGTGATGGAGGCTATCTTCTTATTCCTTAGCTTGCAAACTTGCCACAAGGATTTGGACTGGAATCTTTTCGTAGGACAGGCTATCCTTCACTCTTGTACTTTCAATAGGAATTGCCAATGCAGGATCCCCCAAACACTTCTTCAGCATCAAAAAAATGTGGAACACCTGATGAACTCCATCTAGTTCAGAAGGCAGATCAACCTCATAAGCGACCTTAGTAATCCTTCTCAAAATCTGGTACAGTTTGATATATCATGGACGGAACTTCCCCTTCTTACCAAACCTCATGACACCCTTCATAGGTGACACCTTCAAGTACACCCAATCATCCACCTCAAACTCCAAGTCCCTTCTCCTCACATCAGTATCAGACTTTTGATGATTTTGTGTTGTCTTCAACATTTCCCTAATGACTTTCACCTTGTCCATGGACTCGTGGACAAAATCAGGTCATATCAACTTAGCTTCATCAACCACAAACCAGTCAATTTGTGATCTACATCTCCTCCCGTATAATTCCTCATAAGGGGCCATCTGAATGTTGGCATGGTAGCTATTGTTGTACGCAAATTCGATCAAGGGCAGATAATCATCCAAATTTCATTTGAAGTCGATGACACTCGCTCTCAACGTGTCCTTCAAAGTTTGAATGGTGCGTTGTGCCTGTCCAAGTGTCTGAGGGTGGAAGGTTGTGCTCAGATTCACTCTCATACCCAATCTCTTTTGAAAAGATCTCCAATGTAGAGATGTGAATTGAGCTCCTCTATCTGAGATGATGGACAAAGGAACCCCATACAACCTCACAATCTCATGAATGTATAGTCGGGCATACTCCTCAGCCATAGTAGTTGTCTTGACTACCAAGAAGTGGGCTGATTTATTCATCTTGTCCACAATTACCCATATCGAATCATGCTGCTTTTGGGACCTTGGTAAACCGATAATGAAGTCCATGTTGATAATTTACCATTTCCACTCAGGAATTTCAAAAATTTGAGCCGATCCACATGGTCTTTGATATTCAACTTTGACTTGTTGACAACTAGGACACTTGGAGACAAATTCAGCAATGTCCTTCTTCATTCCATTCCACCAATAGACTTCTCTCAAGTCGTGGTACATCTTGGTAGAACCGGGGTGAATAGAATATCTGGAGCTATGGGCTTTTGACATAATCCTCTCTTGAATAGAATCAACGCGGGTACACACAATCTTCCCTGATATCTCAACACTTCATCTCCCCCTTTGGAGAAAACCATCACCTTCTGCTTGTGAACCACTTCTTTCAATTGGAGTAAGACAGGGTCTTGGTCTTGCTTTTCCTTCACTTCTGACACTAAGGATGAAGTTTACCTATTCTGAACATTGACCCCGCTTTCATTGTTCTCCTCAAGTTGCACTTCTAGTCGAGCCAATCTATGCATTTCCTTAGCTAGTTCTCTCTTTCCTTCCTCAGTATGGGCAGTGCTACCCATAAACAACTTGCTAAGAGCATCAACAACAATGTTAGCCTTACCTGGGTGGTAGAGGATGCTCATATCATAATCCTTGAACAACTCCAACAATCTCCTCTACCGCAGGTTGAGCTCATTTTGGTTGAACATTGCAAGCTCTTGTGGTTAGTGAACACGTCCACATGCACTCTATACAGATAGTGATGCCAGATCTTAAGTGTGAATACCACCGCTTCCAACTCAAGATCATGAGTCGGATAATTCTTCTGATGGACCTTAAGTTTTCTGGAAGCATAAGCTATCACCTTCCCTCTCTGCATCAACACATAACCCAGTCCAACTCTGGATGCATCACAGTATGTCACGAATTCTCCCGTCCCGTCTAGCAAGGTAAAAACTGGTGTTGTACTCAATCTAGTCTTCAACTCTTGGAAACTCTTTTCACATTCCTCAAACCATTGAAACTTGGCCTTCTTCTGAGTTGGCTTAGTCAATGGTGTTGACAAAGAAGAGAAACCCTCAACAAATCTACGATAGTAGCCTACCAAAACCAATAAGCTTCTTATCTCCATCAGAGAGGTTGGTCTAGGCCCGTTCTTAACCGCTTCAATTTTCTGAGTATCTACCCGAATACCATTTCCCAAAACAACATGGCCTAGGAAAGCCACAGACTTGAGCCAAAACTCATACTTTGAGAACTTCGCATACAAGTTATGGTCCTTGAGCATTTGCAAAACCACTCTAAGATGATTACAATGCTCCTCTTCATCGTTTGAATACACCAGAATATCACTAATGAATACAATCACGAACATATCAAGATATGGTCTGAATACCCTGTTCATCAAATCCATGAAAGCCGCAAGTGCATTTGTCAATCCAAAGGACATAACCAAGAACCCAAAATAGACATACCGTGTCCTAAAGGCTCTCTTTGGAATATCTCTTTCTCTCACCTTCAACTGATTTAACCCAATCGAAGGTCTATCTTGGAAAAACAAGTTGCACCCCGAAGTTGGTCAAATAGATCATCTATCGTGGGAAGAGGATACTTATTCTTTATTGTGACCTTATTCAGTTGTCGATAGTCTATACATGTTCCGAGAGTCCCATCTTTTTTACATACGAATAGAACAGGAGCACCCCAAAGAGAGACACTAGGTCTTATGAAACCTTTCTCTAACAAGTATTTCAACTGTTCTTTTAATTCTTTCAGCTCAGCAGGGGCCATTCTGTAACGTGGAATTGAAATGGGTTGGGTCTCGGGAAGAACATCAATCCCGAAGTCAATCTCCTTATTAGGAGGGACTCTAGGTAGGTCATCAGAAAAGACTTCGGGAAATTCATTCACAATCAGACTAATTCAATAGTAGAAGATTCAACATCATCGGACTTAACTCGCACGAGGTGATAAATTTGCCCTTATGTGCAATAGAATTCCCTTTCCACTCTAAAATGGGCTCATTAGGAAATTGAAACTTAACAATTCAGATTCTACTATCAACAGAGGCATAATAGGCATGAAGCCAATCTATGCCAAGTATCACATCAAAGTCAACCATCTCCAATTCTACCAAGTCAGCTAAGGTATCCCTATGATAAATGGATATTATAAAATCCTTGTAAACCCTCTCAGCTAAGATAGACTCACCGATAGCAGTCGAACAGCAAAAGATTCAAGCAAACACTTTAGGGAATCCCAAACTTACTAGCCACAACAGGGTCACAAAACACGAAATGGCACCTAGGTCAAGCAATGTATAACAATCAAAAGTAAAGACTTGAAGAATACCCATAACAACATCTGGTGTAGCCTCTTGATCCTATCTATTACCCATAACATAAAGACAATTTTTCCCGCCTCATATACTCGTTGTAGTACCCCTCTGTTGATTGCCAGCTAGGGGTACTGCAAAGGCTTGTGGTTTGCTGCTCCGCTCACCTCGTCTGCCCTTAGGACTCTCAAATTAGAAGTACCAATCTATCCACATAAATAGCACACATCCTTACCCACACGAAACTGACCCAGATGAATCTTACCATACTTGTCACAAGGTGGCTTTCCCCTCACACCTTGGGTTACACTAGCCTGAGATTGAACACCCAGAGCCCTAAAATTCTGGTAACCGTGAGACTTCTGATCATACTTGTTTGGATGGACGGGCATACTTGCTATAGAGGGTGCATGGAGAGATGATGTCTTCTGAAAGTAGGACTTGTCACCCTTATTCTGCCTTTGCTGGCTAGGCTTATGCCCATCTGATTTTGCCTTCCTATTCATCTGCTCTTCTCCATCTCTTTTCTTTTCCTCCTCTGTCTGTTAGGCATACACCATAATCCTGGAGATGTACATGCTGGGGATCAACAAGGTTGCTTTGTACTTCTTCTGCACATATTTGCCCAGGCCAGACACAAACTTCCTCATCCTAGCCCTCATGTCTTGCACCATCTCCAGAGCATACCTGAACAGCTTAATAAACTTAAGACTGTACTCCTTCACTGTCATTCCTTCTTGCTTCAAGTTGACGAAATCATCAACCTTCGCCTCCCTCAACTCTTGAGGGAAGAAATGGTCTAGAAAGCAGCTTCAAACTCTTCCCATTCTACAGGTTTTGCATCCTCACCTCTACTATCCTCCCATTGATTGTACCACACATTAGCAACGTCCTTCAACTGGTAGGAGGCAAGCTCAACTCCCTCAATCTCATTAGCATGTATAGCTTTCAAGATATTATACATTTCATTAATAAAATTCTGCAAGTCCTCCTCAACCTTAGACCCCGTATATACTGGCGGGTTTGTCTTCAAGAGATCTATGAGTCAGGTTGTAGCTGAGGACTCTTATGAGCCAGAGCTAGGAGTTTGAGGACTCCCACTGTTACCATGGTAGGCCACCAGCGGAGTTAACATGGTGATGGCTCCCCTAAACTCTGCCTCAGTGATGGGAGCTGGTTGGGGTTGTGTAGAGGGCACCAGTAGGACCTTCGCAGTCATAACAGGCCATCCCTGTCTCCTCATCTCCGACTAAACTGGGACCTCGAGTCGGGTGTTCTCAGAAGTTGCGCTGAGGCATCTTTCTGAGCAGCTGTTCTCTTTGATGGCATTTTCTGCAATACGTATAACGCACGAATTAAAAGGAGGTTCTTCATAGAGTTAAACTATATCACACAAATTTAGATCATAGAAGAAGGGTAACACTTCCTAATGTCCTAGAGCCTCCTGCTTATGAAGTATAGTGCATAACACACCCATAAACAAGACTCTACTAGACACGACTTCATAGACTCCCTAGAAAACTCAAACTCTGTGCTTTGATACCAAGTTTGTCATACCCCGAGAGGGTACCCTAGACGCTACTGGCACTCAGAGACTATTGCTAGCCCACCAAGCGAACCATCTAGCCTCATCGCATTCATTTAATCAATTAATTAGCGGAATATATTAAAGAAAACCTAAGCTATCAGTAGGCTATTAGAGTCATCCTCTACCTCTATCACATGAAATAAGAATAGAGGAACAATCCTAATATAAAGAAGGAAAATAGGGGAAAAGAAATCCCAACATCAGCCCATCATCTGTCTATATCTATGAAGCCTCTATAACTACTGTCTAAGAAGGTACCATGAAAGGTCATCAACTATCAATCATTAAAGACCGCATCCTCACATCTATCCCCTCCCACTGAGTGTACCACACATTAGCCACATCCTTCAGCTGGTAGAACACAAGCTCTACTCCCTCAAACTCATTCGCATGCATAGCCCTCAGAACCTTGTACATCTCATCCATAAAATTATGCGGGTCCTCCTCCACTTTCGACCCCGTATACACTAGCGGATTCATCCTCAAAAAGTCCCTGAGTCAGTTGCGGCTGAGGGCTCCTGTGAGCCAGAACTAGGAGCTTGGGAACCTTAGTTGTTCCCCTGGGAGGCCACTAAGCCACCAACTGAACTAGTATGGTGATGGTTCCTCGAAATTCTACATACATAGTGGGAGCTGGTTGGGGCTGAGCAAAGGTTGCTTGAGGGACCTCAGCAGTCCTAGCGGGGCGTCCCCGTCTCCTAGTCTCAGTCTGAACAGGATGGGTGTTCTCAGCAACGGGGGCTGGGGTATCTCTCTGAGCAGTTGTTCTCTTGGGCGGCATTTTCTATAAGCGTAAAATGCACAAGTTAAAATAGGATTTCACAAGTTAAATTATTTATAGCACGAACTCTGATCATAGAAGAAGGGTAACACTTCTCAATGTCTTATAGCTTCCTACTTATGAAGTGTGGTGCACAACACAGCCATTAACAAGACTCTACTAGACACGGCTTCATAGACTCCCTAGGTCACTCGAACTCTGGGCTTTGATACCATGTTTGTCATGCCCTGGGAGGGTACTCTAGACGTGACTGGCACTTGGAGACTATTGTTAGTCCCCAAGTGAACCACCTAGTCTCATTGCTTTCATTCAGTCAATTCAATAACGAAAGAAAATAGTATAATGATAACAATACAAATCTACCTGTAGGCTCAAGCTATCAACTCAAACTATCATAGATGAAATCAGATATCAAAAGAAAGTCTCAATGTAAAAGAAAGAAGAGGGAAAGAACCCCTGACATCAACCAACAACATCTACTTCTATGAAGCCTCTGTACTACTGTTTGAGACAGTACCGTGACAGGCCATAGCTACCAAAAATCAAGTAAAAGATTATCAAGCTAAGAAAAGTAAACATCCTCCGAGTGCAACGGAGGACACACCACTGTCTGGAAATCCAAAAAGATCTGAACCTCAACGATTGGGCTGCTAAAGTCCTTTGTCTACAGAATCTGCATCATAAAATGATGTAGCACCAAAGGGGCGTTAGTACGTGGAATGTATGTATGTAAAATTGGCTAAGGTAAATAGAACTATATAACAATAACTCATCCTCATCTCAGAGTACAGGACAAGACTCTATCACTTCACTATCCAACAGAACATCAACAATCATATCACATGAAGTTCTATCACTATGAAACCTATCTGGGAGTTTCTATAATCGATTACCATTACCTATGAACGGTAGTGACACAACAAAGAGATATCGTTGCCACATCCTTTCAGTACCTTGTCAGGGTAAAGGACAAGTCTGTCAGGGATCCTAAAGAAGTTTGTCAAGTCCTCTGTGGGACAAAGAAAACATCCGCTTTCATGGTCCAATCCTCTCCTACGCTGGCCATATAGTTATGAGTACGAGTGGGACTCACTCTTACCCATTTCGGTACTAATACTCCATATAGGACTCAATATGATCATATGTCTATCCATCCATCAAGAACTTCCATCCCTTAATCCCTACGGGCAAGCATCCCCACCTCATCTCATCATATATCAACTCAAAGGGGCAAGGCCATCCTTTCAAAGTAAGGATAATTATTCATTTAACTCTTTCAACTCTATTTTTAGCTATCACAGTCATGAATACCCTCACCTCAGGACTCAGACTCGATCAAACATCACATTCAGACAATCAAGGCTCTACACATCCCCCTAAGTTCATTATTCAAGTCTTTACAGAGAGAATTTATAAGAGTCAAATCATAATCTCATAATAATGCATATATATATAATAAACTTTAAATATAATGATCATCAATTTAGGATATGAAACACAATTTAAAGATAATCATTCAAGAAATACAGCTAAGACTCGAGAACTACAGACAATATGCAAGAAATTCTCAAGAAATCACTATTCAAGATTCTAAAGTATTATTTTACATCCTAACTTTACATTGGGGCATATGGAAGAAAAATTCCATACTTTTGGGTATCTTTACATACTTGTGATGAAGAATTCTTCAAGTTTTCTTCAAGGAATTGGGAGCTTCAAAGAAAACCCGCCTCATCTTGTTCTTCTTTTCTCTCAGACCTTACGTAGAAGACTTAGAAAAATTATGGGTTTGAAACCCTTATTATATGAAATACTCTTTAAGATACATTTTGGGGGTATTAAAATATATTAGGAAGGACAAAATCGCTCTTCCCAAAATAAAAAAAATAATTTTTTGGGGCGCAGTTGCGCGTCGCGGAGGGGGCGCGCACTAGTGTTTTTTGTAAATTTTTCCAAAAATTCATTTCCCATCAAAAATCAACAAAAAATCACAAGTGCAATTCCACGCCCCTGGCGCGTCGTGGAGGGGATGTGGATTTTCTACTGTTTTTGCACATTTTATGCATTTTCGTAATTCGACCCGAGATCATTATCTGACTCGATTTTTTGCAGTGATTGCAAATTCGATCTTCGATTTTCCATTATAGCTTTGGAAGACGCATTGTCTGCACGATGCATTTTAGGGGCGTTATGGTAGTTTTACGGGTATTACATCATCTCCCTCTTGGAATCATTCATCCTCAAATGATGAGTAAAAGTTGGATCGAAATACGAATACGCCTAGAACTCATCTCATTCCTCACTCAGGAACACTCGAACTCTTATTATCCATCATCTATCTATCTCTGTCTCACACTCGGGAATGGAATAAAGTAAGACATCATCTTAATGAAAAGAAAAAATCAGAAATGGTAAGAATAAGAACATCTACCTTCAACATCATCATCAATTGGCACGAATAGGTGCGGCTATTTGAGTTTCGTCACTTCCTCAGCTTTCCACGTAGCTTCCTCAACAAATTGATTCCTCCATAAGACTTTAACGGAGGCTATCTCTTTATTCCTCGGCTTATGGACTTATCAGTCAAGGATCTGGATTGGAATTTCCTCATATGATAAGTTATCCTTCACACCTATTGTCTCCACAGGGATTGCTAAGGCTGGATACCCCAAACACTTCTTCAGCATAGATACGTGAAACATCAAGTGAAATCCATCTAGCACGGAAGGCAAGTATAACTCGTAAGCAACCTTCCCAATCCTGATTATGATCTGGTACAGCCAGATGTAATGGGGACTCAGATCCCCCTTCTTACCAAATCTCATGACACCCTTCATGGGTGACACCTTCAAGTATACCCAATATTTTACCTCAAACTCCAAGTCTCTTCTTTTAACGTCCGTATATGACTTCGGGCGACTCTGGGCTATCTTCAACCTTTCCCTGATGATGTTCACGTTCTCCATAGACTGGTGTACAAGCTCAGTCCCAATTAACTCAGCTTTACCCACCTCAAACCAGCCAATCGGTGACCTGTATCTCCTCCAGTATAGTGCCTCATATGGGGCCATCTGAAGCTGGCATGATAGTTATTATTGTATGCAAACTCAATCAACGGTAGATTATCATCCCAATTTCCCTTGAAGTCAATAACACATGCTCACAATATATCCTCCAAAATTGTATAGTTCCCTCTGCTTGCCCATCTGTCTGAGGGTGAAAAGCAGTGCTCAAGTTCACCTTCGTACCCAATCCCTTCTAGAAAGATCTCCAAAATTGAGAGGTGATTTGAGATCCTATGTCTGAGATGATGGACAAGAGAACCCCATGCAACCTCAAAATCTCATGAAGGTAAAGTCGGGCATATGCCTCAACGGTATAAGTTGTCTTAACCGCCAAAAAGTGGACTAATTTAGTCATCCTGTCAACAATCACCCATATCGAATCATGCTGCTTTCTGGATCTTGGTAAGCCAGTAATAAAATCCATGTTGATTACCTCCCACTTCCACTCTAGAATTTCAAATTTATGAGCCAATCCACATGGCTTTTGATATTCAAACTTGACCTGTTGGTAATTGGGATACTTAGAAACAAATTCGGCAATGTCTTTCTTCATCCCATTCCACCAATAGACTTCCCTCAAGTCCTGGTGCATCTTGGTGGAGCCAAGATGGATGGAATATCTCGTTCTATAAGCCTCGACCATGATTATGTCTCAAATACCATCAACATCGGGTACACACAATCTCTCTTGATATCACAATACCCCATCTCCCCCTTTGGAGAAAACCATCACCTTCTGCTTGTGTCGCTTTTTTCAATTGGAGTAAGACAAGTTCTTGGTCTTGCTTTTCTTTCAATTCTGACAGTAAGGATGAAGCAGAACCATTCTGGACACTGACCCCGCCTTCATTGTTCTCCTCAAGTTATACTCCCAATCGAGCCAATCTATGCACCTCCTTGGCCAATTCTCTCTTCCCCTCCTCCACATGCACAATGCTACCCATGGACACCGTGCTAAGAACATCAGCAACAATATTAGCCTTACCTGGGTGGTGGAGAATGCTCATATCATAATCCTTGAGCAACCCCAGCCACCTCCTCTGCCGCAGGTTGAGCTCTTTCTAACTGAACACGTACAACAAACTCTTATGGTCAGTGAACACGTCCACATGCACTCCGTACAGATAGTGACACCAGATCTTAAGTCTGAATACCACTGCTACCAAATCTAGATCATGGATCGAATAATTCTTCTCATGGATCATAAGTTGTCTAGAAGCATAAGCTATCACATTCCCTCTCTGCATAAGCATACACCCCAATCCAACTCTGGATGCATCACAGTATATCACAAAGTCACATGTCTCGTCTGGTAAGGTCAACACTGGTGTTGTAAACAATCTAGTCTTCAACTCTTGAAAACTCTTTTCACATACCTCACACTACTGAAACTTGGCCTTCTTCTGAGTCAGCTTTATCAGAGGGGCTGACAGAGAAGAGAAGCCCTCAACAAATCTGCAATAGTACCTGGCCAAACCAAAGAAACTTCTTATTTCTGTTGGAGAAGTGGGTCTTGGGTAGTTCTTAACCGCCTCAATCTTCTGCGTATCCACCCGAATACCATCTCCCGAAACAACATAGCCTAAGAAAGCCACTGACTTGAGCTAAAACTTACACTTGGAGAATTTTGCGTATAACTCATGATCTTTGAGTGTTTGCAAAACCACTCTAAGGTGATTAGCATACTGTTTTTCATTCCTCGAATATACCAAAATGTCATTAATAAACACGATCATGAACATATCAAGATACGGCCTGAATACCCTGTTCATCAGATCTATGAAAGTTGCAGGTGCATTTGTCAACCCGAAGGACATGACCAAGAACTCAAAATCGCCATACCGTGTCTAAAGTTTATCTTAGGAATATCACTTTCTCTTACCTTGAACTGATGGTAACCCGATTTGAGTCTATCTTGGAGAAACAAGTAGTACCCTAACGTTGGTCAAAGAGATCATCTATTGTGGGAAGAGGATACTTATTCTTTATGGTAACCTTATTCAACTGCCGGTAGACTATACACATCCTTAAAGACCTATCTTTCTTATGTACGAATAGGACAGAAGCACCCTAAGGTGACACTAGACCTTATGAAACCTTTCTCCAATAAGTCTTTTAATTACTCTTTCAATTCTTTAAACTCCGTGGGGGGTCATTCGATAAGGTGAAATTAAGATAGGTTTGGTCTCGGGAAGAACATCAATCCCAAAGTCAATCTCCCTATCAGGAGGGACTCCAGGAAGATCATCAGGAAATACCTCAGGAAACTCGTTCACAATCGGGACTGAATCAAGAGTAGGAGACTCAACATCATCAAACTTTACTCGTACGAGGTGGTAAATATGACCCTTGGATATCAACTTTCTAGCTCTAAGATAAGAGATGAATTTACCCTTAAGGGCCTTCGAACTCCTTGTGCACTTTAACACAGGCTCATTAGGAACTAGAACTTAACAATCCAGGTTATATAGTCGACAGAAGCATAACAAGCATGAAGCCAATTCATGCCTATTATTATATCAAAATCAACCATCTCCAACTCTACCAAATCAGCTGAAGTGTCTCTATAATAAATAGACACCGCATAATCCCTGTAAATCCTCTCAACTAGGATAGACTCACCAGTAGGAGTAGAGACGGTAAAGGGTTCAAGCAAACACTCTAGAAGAATCCCAAATAGCCACATAAGGGGTCACAAAAGATAATGTGGCACCTGGATCAAGTAATGCATAGCAATCATTAGTAAAGACTCGAAGCATACCTGAGACAACATCTGGTGCAACCTCTTGCTCCTGTTTGTTACCTATAGCATAAAGGTGGTTCGTCCCGCCTCCTGTACCTATAGTAGTACCCCTCTGCTGGTTACCATCTGGGGGTGTTGTCGAAGACTGAGCTCTGCTGGTCCCCTCACCTTGCCTCCTTTTTGGAAACTCAAAACTAAAGTGACCAGCTTGACCACATGCATAGCATACATCCTTGCCAATATAACACTCACCCAAATAAAGCTTACCGAACTTGCTGCAAGGTGGCTTTCCCCTCGTACATTGGGTCACATTGGCCTGAGACTGAGCAGTCGGGATCTTGAAATTCTGATAACCCTGAGATTTCTGATCATACTTGTTTAGCTGGACAAGCGCACTCGCTGCAGAATGAGATGATCTCCTCTGGAAATAGGACTTGTCACCCTTATTCTGTCTCTGCAGGCTAGGCTTATGTCCCACTGACTTTGCCTTTTTGCTCAAATGCTCTTCTCTATCTCTCTTCTTATCCTCCTCTGTCTGTTGGGCATACACCATAAGTCTGGAGATGTCTATACCAGGAACACGGAAGGAAGCCTTACACTCTTCCTGCACATGTCTGGCCAGGCCAGACACAAACTCCTCATCATCGTTCTCACATCTTTCACCATATCTGGAGCATACCTTGACAGTTTGAAGAACTTAAGGCTATACTCTTTCACAGTCATCCCTCCCTGTTTCAGATTCATGAACTCATCCTCCTTCGTTTCCCTTAACTCTTGAGGAAAGAAGTGATCAAAAAAGGCGGCTTTAAACTTCTCCCACACTGCAGGCTCCACATCCTCACCTCTACTCCCTTCCCACTGAGTGTACCATATATTAGCCACGTCCTTCAGCTGGTAAGACGCAAGCTCTATTCCCTCAATCTCATTTGCATGCATAGCCCTCAGAAACTTGTACATCTTATCTATAAAATTTTGTGGGTCCTCCTCCACTTTCGACCCTGTATACACTGGCGGGTTTATTCTCAAAATTTCTCAGAGTCAGGTTGCAGTTAAGGGCTCCTGCGAGCCAGAACTAGGAGCTTGGGAACCTTGGTTGTTACCTGGGAGGCCACCAAGCCACCAACTAAGTCAGCATGGTGATGGCTTCCTTAAATTCCGCCTCCATAGTGGGAGCTGGTTAGGGCTGAGCAGGGGGCGCCTGAGGGACCTCAGCAGTCCTAGTGGGGTGTCCCCTTCTCCTAGTCTCAGTTTGAATCGGAGCCTCCAGTTGGGTGTTCTCAGCTACGGGGGTTGGGGCATCTTTCTGAGAGGTTGTTCTCTTAGGTAGCATTTTCTCTAAGCGTAAAATGCACGAGTTAAAATAGGATTTCACAAGTTAACTTATTTATAGCATGAACTCATATTATAGAAGAAGGGTAACACTTCCTGATACCCTATAGCCTCCTACTTATGAAGTGTGGTGCACAACACACCCATAAACAAGACTCTACTAGACACGGCGTCATAGACTGCCTAAGACACTGGAACTTTGAGCTTTGGTACCAAGTTTGTCACGCCCCGGGAGGATACCCTAGATGTGACTGGCACCCGGAGACTATTGTTAGTCCCCAAGTGGACCACGTAGTCTCATTGCCTTCGTTCAGTCAATTCAATAGCGGAAGAAAACAGTATAATAATAACAATACTAATCTACCTATGGGCTTAAGCTATCAACTCAATCTATCATAGATGAAATAAGACATCAAAAGAAAGTCTCAATGTAAAGAAACAAGAGGGAAAGAACCCCTGACATCAACCATCAACATCTACGTCTATGAAGCCTCTATACTATTGTCCGAGATGGTACTATGACAAGCCATGGCTACCAAAAATTAAGTAAAAGACTATCAAGCTAAGAAAAGTAAACATCCTCCGAATGCAGGAGAGGACACACTACTGTCTGGAAATCCGAAAAGCTTTGAACCTCAACGATTGGGCTGCTTGTTAGACCCCGTAAATAATTCAATTGGGGTAAAAATGACTCATGGAAAATTTCGTAAATATTGTGTAAATTGCAC
>JAABOM020042341.1:0-16414 GCA_011800125.2 Solanum clarkiae
TGAAGAAAAATTGTAGCAATATATAAGTGATCACCCAACTCCATTAGTATGAGGCCTTTTGGGAGATGCCCAAAAAACAAATCCGTGAGGACTTGGCCCAAAGCGGACAATATCATACTAATGTGGGGTTGAAGTGCGGGCGCACGCGGTCCCAACATAATCTATACACAGAAACTGAAGCTCAGAGGAAAACTACCAATTTTGAAGATACGGCCAACTTATCAGGAGATGATAGAGATATGCTTGAAGAAACTTTTGATGAGGAGGAAGTTCACCAGTCATTCAATCTTGTGCTGTTGGAAAATTTGCCTGATGGTTTAACTATGGCCTTCTTTCGAAGAACATAGGAAGCCAGAAGTGCTGGAAGCTCTCATACATTTCCATAAGAATTCTTATCTAGTCAACTCATGCAATGCTTCCTTCATTGCACTGATACCTAAAAGGAAAGGAGCTGTGGAATTAAAAGACTATAGGCCAATTAGCCTCACTAGTAGTGTATACAAGATTGTGTCTAAGCTTTTGGCAAAAAAGCTCAAGAGGATTATGGTCAAGCTTATTTCAACTCACCGGAATGCCTTCATAAAGCATAGGCAAATCACAGATGCAACTTCCATAGCAAAGATTGGAGGGTTAAAAGTGGTGAACCTGGTGTGATACAAACTCGACACTAAGAAGGCATTTGATCAACTCGACTGGTCTTACTTATTTCAATCCTAAAGAACATGAGTTTCAGTGGCAGGTGGATTAGATGGATCAAATTTAGTATTTCAACAGTGAAATACTCGGTCATTGTAAATAGAGGACCCACGGGATTTCTCCCCTTCGAAAGGAATCAGACAACGGGATGCCCTCTCACCCTTTTTATTTATTTTTGCAATGGAGGGTCTTAACAAAATGTTTGAAAGGGATAGGCGTAAGCAATGGATTCAAGGTTTCGGTGTAAGTACCAGTCTCAGGCCATTATAACAGTCTCACACCTACTATATGTTAGTTACACAAAGGCTAACTCAATACAAATGTTATACCTAAACCTTACTCTCCTCCTTTTTTAAGCTCTTTCAGGATTGCATATCAAAGTCCTGAAAAGCATAGTGTATCCAGTCAACGGTGTGACTACTATTGATCGTGAGATGTTTTATTGGGACATTTTCAACCACCTAGTTTATCCTATCCCTGTAGAAAATAAAATAATGTTGAAATTTCTATGAAAAATGACTGGCCTCCTGGCAGATGCAATATCTATCAATTGGTGGAAGACTAGTTCTTATCAATAGGGTGCTTGACAGCCCCACATACCATGTGTCACTTTTTCCCATCCTTGGCAAGATCCTTAATCAACTAGACAAAATTAGAAGACTTTATATAGAAGGAAAATAACAATTCTCACAGCTTTATCTTATCAAATGGCACAAAGTCAAACAACCAAAAAATGAGTGAGGTTTGGGCAGTAGAGTTTTTGCTTCTCATAAAGCTTGTTCATGAAATGGTTGTGCAGTTTTAGTACAAATGACTATAGTCTTTGGAAAGAAGTTATTGCTGCTAAGCATGAAAGAAGGGATAAATAGAGAACAAAAACTTCCAAGTCATCCCATGGGGTTGACCTCTAGAAATACATTAGCAATTTGTGGAGTGGATTTGTATAGAGGTATGGTTAAAAATAGGGATGACTTATATATTAAATTTTAGAGTGATAAATGGCTAAGTAACATTCCGCTCATGGAAGCTTACCCAAATTTAAACCAGATTCCTCAAGACAAAAATTTTACAATTACACAGAGTAGATGTGGCAACAACTAGAATGTAATGCTCAGAAGAAATATGCAGAATTAAGAACTGGAAAATCTATTTTTCAATCATTTGTTCTAAACTAAATTGTTCCAAAGCAGGCAAAAAGTGTTTGTACAATGTATTTGGAGTAGTTGAGGTTTTTTTTATCACTAAACTGCACTTCTACATCCATCAAATGTTGTATTCTGAATAATAGAACAACTCAATTTTCAATAAATAAATGCTTTTAGAGAATTAGACCAAGAGAAAAATTGAAAAAATCCTACTTTTGCTTGTACATTTAACCGCACATATTCTATGCAGTTGCAAAGATTACGACATACAGGACAAGCTTCTAAAAAGACCTCTTATGGCGTCCTAGTGTACCTTAAAAAGAGGACAAGGAGATAAGGATGTCTAACAATCAGAAACAAACATTACAGACAAAACAAATATCGTCGGAAGAGATTGATGAGGGTGATCGAGGCAATGATTACATGTATACATTTGATTTACTTATATCACTGTATAGTGATATGTCAAAACAATGACTAGGTCTTTGATTGATATTGATCATACAAACCTACTAACTCATCAAAGCAAGACACTACGTACACTCTTCACATCCTTTAAACATATCAACAAATCCTTTTTATAGTTGTTCTGCATGCTATCATATCATATATGACTATCAAAGATCCAAATTTAAAAGAACTGACAATTAGGATTAAGAACCTCAATGAAAAAAGATTAAAAAAATCACTTCCCACCAAATCGCAATAAAATTTTTTATGTTTGACAAAAAAAAAATCTCAATCGAGTTTGCTTGTAAGAAGGAAAATAAGTGGCTTAGCTTAAATTCTATATCAGCGTCTTACCATCGATTGATACGATGAATGCAAAATTTGTTAGCTTTACATTTGGAACAACACACAACTCTGTCTTTGTCATTCCTCTTACACTGATGTATATTCTAGAGTCCACTCTCTTCCTGTTGTTTTCTCTACATTTTATTTTCTTCCTCTTTTTATCCATTGCATTATCAACTTGTACTTCTTCTTCCTCACTACTGTTGCTATCTATGATCACAACTGGTTTTCTTTGCTTGATTTCTTCCATTTTTCTTGTTTATTCCTCCAACAAGATTCTCAACTCTTTGTTTCTCCTCCCAATCGCAATAAAACTTGTAAAAGACAAGATATGGAAAATAGATCTTTCAATTGTTAGCATGATAGAAAGATCATAGAACCTCTTGTATTCTACATTTAGTGTATAATATAAAAAGTTATTCTCCATATCTTGTCTTTTATAGGTTTTATTGCAATTGGGGAATGAAACAAAGAGTTGAGAATTTTGTTGGAGGAAAAAACAAGAAAAATGGAAGAAAACAAGCAAAGAAAATCAGTTACGATCGTAGATAACAACAATAGTGAGGAAGAAGAACAAATAGGTAATTCGATGAATAAAAAGAAAAAGAAAATAAGATGTGGAGAAAACAACAAGAAGAGAGGGGACTCTACAATATGTCATCAGCGTAAGAGGAATGACAAAGACAAAGTTATGTGTTGTTCCAAATGTAAAGCTAAAAGGTTTTGCATTCATTGCATCACTCCATGGTAAGACTTAAGAATCCAATATAGAATTTAAGCCCAAGCCAGTTATCTTTCTTATCACGACCAAACTCGATTAAGAATTTGTTTTTGGCCAAAGATAAACAATTTTGATTGAATTTTGGTCGGAAGTGATTTCTTATCTTTCTCATTAAGGTTGTTAAGCCTAATTTTCAATTCTGTAATATTTGGATCTTTGGCAATCATATATGATATGATAGTATATAAAACAACCATAAAAAGGATTTCTTGATATGCTTAAAGGATATGAAGGGTTTACATAGTGTCTTGCATTGATGAATTAGTAGATTTGTATGGTCAATTTCAATGAAAGGATTAGTCATTGTTCTGACATATTACTACTTACAAATATAAGTAAATCAAAATGTATACATGTAATCATAGCCTCGATCACCCCCATCAATCTCTTTCAACAAAATTTCTTTATCTGTAATGATAGTTTCTGATGCTTAGCCATCCTTATCTATTTGTCATCTGTTTTAGGTACTCTAGGATGTCAGAAGAGGCCTTTTTAGAAGCTTTCCCCTTATGTCGTAATCTTTGCAACTGTATAGAATGTCTGCAGTTAAATGGGTAAGCGAAAGTAGTTTTTTTTCTTACAATTTTTCTCTTGATCTAATGCTCTAAAAACATTTATTTACTGTAAATTGAGTTGTTCTCAAATTTGGAATACAATATCTGATGGATGTAAAAGTGAAGTTCAGTGATGAAGAAAACTCAACTACTCTAAATACATTGTACGATCACTTTTGCCTGCTTTGAAACAATTTAGTTTAGAGCAAATGATTGAAAAGCAGATGGAGTATCAGATTCAACAAAAGTTTTCTCATGAAATGGTTGTGGAGTTTTTGTACAAATGACTATAGTCTTTGGAAAGAAGTTGCTGTTACTAAGCATGAGAGAAGAGATAAATAGAGCACAAAAGCTTTCAATTCAACCCATGGGGTTGGGCTCTGCAAATGCATTAGCAAGTTGTGGAGTGGATTCGTTATAGAGATATGTTTAAAACCAGGGATGACTTATATATTAAATTCTAGAGTGATAAATGTCTAAGTAACACTCCACTCATGGAAGCTTACCCAAATTTGAACCAAATTCCTCAAGACAAAAACTTCACAATTACATAGAGTAGATGTGGCGACAACTAGAATGTAATGCTCAGAAGAAATGTGCAGGACTAAGAGCTGGAAAATCTATTTGATACTCAATCTACTTTTCAATCATTCACTCTAAACTAAATTGTTCCAAACAGACAAAATGTGCTTGTACAATGTATTTAGAGTAATCGAGTTTCTTCATCACTAAAATTCACTTATCCATCATATGTTGCATTCCAAACAAGATAAAACCTCAATTTGCAATAAATAAATGCTTTTAGAGCATTAGACCAAGAGAAAAATTGAAAGAATCTTACTTTTGCTCACCGATTTAATCGTAGACATTCTATGTAGTAGCAAAGATTACGATATACAGGGAAAGATTCTAAAAAGGCTTCTTCTGCCATCCTAGGATACTTAAAAAAGAGGATGAATAGATAAGGATTTCTAAGCATAATTATAGATAAACAAATGTCGTCTGAAGAGATTGATGGGGGTGATCGAGGTAAAGATTACATGTATACATTTGATTTATTTCTATCGGTGAATAGTAATATGTCAGAACAATTACTAGGTCTTTGATTAAAATAAATCATATAAATCTGTTAATTGATCAAAGCAAGACACTACATAAACCCTTCATATCCTTTGAACATATCAAGAAATCCTTTTTATGGTTGTTTTGTATCCTATCATGTCATATATGACAGTTAAAGATCCAAATTTAAAAGAATTGACAATAAGGCTTAACAACCTCAATGAAAAAAAAGATATAAAATCACTTTCCAGCAAATCTCAGTCAAAATTGTTTATCTTTGACCAAAAAGAGATATCAATCAAGTTTGACCGTGATAAGGAAGATAAGTGGCTTGAGCTTACAATCTAGATCGTCTCTTACCACCAAGTGATGCAATGAATTCAAAATTTTTAATCTTGACATGTGAAAAAAAAACTCTATCTTTGTCATTCCTCTTACACTGATCACACATTCTAGAGTCCCCTCTCTTCCTGTTGTTTTCTCCACATTTGATTTTCATCCTTCTTTTATTCGTTGAATTATCAACTTGTTCTTCTTTTCTTCACTACTAATGCTATCTATGATCACAACTAGTTTTCTTTTCTTGATTTCTTCCATTTTTCTTGTTTATTCTTCCAATAAAATTCTCAACTCTTTTTTTTATACTCTCAATCACAATAAAATCTATAAAAGACAAGATATGGAGAATAGATCTTTCAATTGTTAGCATGATGGAAAGACCATAGAACATCTTGTATTCTACATTTACTGTAGAATATAACAAGTTATTCTCAATATCTTATCTTTTATGGATTTTATTACAATTGGGAGGAGAGACAAAGAGTTGAGAACTTTGTTGGAGGAAAAAACAAGAAAAATGGAAGAAAACAAGCAAAGAAAACCAGTTGTGATCATAGATAGCAGCAGTGATGAGGAAGAAGAAGAACAAGTTGATAATTGAATGAATAAAAAGAGGAAGAAAATAAGATGTGGAGAAAACAGCAGGAAGAGAGGGGACTCTAGAATGTGTCATCAGTGTAAGAGGCATGACAAATACAGAGTTGTGTGTTGTTCCAAATGTAAAAATAAAATATTTTGTGTTCATTACATCACTTGGTCGTAAGACTTAAGAAACCGATCTAGAATTTAATCTCAAGCTACTTATCTTCCTTATTACAACCAAACTTGATTGAGAGGTTTTTTTGGTCAAAGATAAACAATTTTGATTGAGTTTTAGTGAGACGTGATTTTCTTTATCTTTTTTCATTGAGGTTGTTAAGCCTAATTGCCTATACTTTAAAATTTTGATCTTCGACAATCATATATGATATAATAACATGCAAAACAACCATAAAAAAGATTTATTGATATGTTCAAAGGATATGAATGGTTTACATAGTGTCTTGTATTGATGAATTAGAAGATTTGTATGATCGATTTAAATCAAAGACCTAGACATTGTTTTCATATATTACTACTTACAGAGATAAATAAATCAAATTTATACATGTAACCATTGCCTCGATCACCCCCATCAATCTGTTCCGACAACATCTATTTATCTATAATGATAGTTTCTAATGCTTAGCTATCCTTATTTGTCCTCTTTTTTAGGTACCCTGGGATGCTAGAAGGGGCCTTTTTAGAAGCTTTCCCCATATGTCATAATCTTTGCAACTGCATAGAAAGTCTGCAGTTAAATGGACAAGCAAAAGTAGGATTATTTCAATTTTTCTCTTGGTCTAATGCTCTAAAAATATTTATTTGTTACAAATAAAGTTGTTCTGTTGTTTTGAATACAACATTTGATGGACGTAGAAATGAAGTTCAGTGATGAAGAAAAACTCGACTACTCAAAATACATTGTACGAGCACTTTACCTGCTTTGGAATAATTTAGTTTAGAGAAAATAATCAAAAAGTAGATTGAGTATCAGATTCAACAAAAGTTTGATCATGAAATGGTTGTGGCGGTTTAGTACAAATGACTATAGTATTTGAAGAGAAGTTGTTGATGCTAAGCATGAAAGAAACAAAAGCTTCCAATTCACCCCATGGGGTTGGCCTCCGGAAAATACATTAGCAAGTTGTGGAGTGTATGTCATAGAGGTATGGTTAAAAGCAGGGATAGCTTATATATATTAAATTCTAAAGTAATAGATGGCTAAGTAACATTCCACTCATGGAAGCTTACCTAAATTTGTACCAGATTGCTCAAGTCAAAAACATCAGAATTGGACAGAGTAGATGCGGCAACAACTAGAATGTAATGCTCAGAAGAAATGTGCAGGATTAAAGCTGTAAAATCTGTTTGATACTCAACCTATTTTTCAATCATTTGCTCTAAACTAAATTGTTCCAAAGTAGGCAAAAAGTACTCGTACAATGTGTTTAGAGTAGTTGAGTACTTCTTCATCACTAAACTTCACTTCTACATACCTCAAATGTATATTCCAAACAAGAGAACAACTCAATTTGCAATAAATAAATGTTTTAAAAGCATTATACCAAACAAAAAATTGAAAAAAAAATCATATTTGCGCTCGCCCATTTAATCGCAGACATTCTATGCAGTTGCAAAAAGACATCAAGCAAATGTAAAATTATAGAAAATAAAAAGGCTCCCAAAAAGCAAAAGAAAAAGTTGTTAGCTCCTTTACAATCTTCAAACTAGTATTAAAGAGCTAACAAAGTCAAGAAATTTATTCAATACTAAATACAGGGATTAAATTAAGCTAACTAAACAATATAAGTAAACACCTAGCTTTAAGAGAGTGGCTTGGAGTTGAGATCCAATTCAAAACATCTATGTGTTATTTTGGGTCCATCACCACTGAAATATAATCCCAGGGATCATTACTTGGGGTTTCTTAATGGACTTATCAACTCTTCTTGTATTTTTTTATGTCAAGGAAAACCCATAGCCACTACCCGTTGGACGCACACAAGGTAAAATACTCGCTTGTATACAATAGCTTGTAAACCACACAGGAGAGGTAACTACACTAGGCAAGCCAGTGTGACAAACTTGACCTAGAAGGCAAACCCCTCTCTTTTCTCGGCAAAGAATTTTGAACTTGAGACCTCCAACATGGAAGTCCCAAGCCTAAACAATGGGGCCACCCTGAAGGGTATTAACTCTCCATGTATTCCAGCTTGTATAGGCTTCATTCACACTTTGTGGCATAACTCATTGTAAGCCAAAAATACAGTATAACATAGTCCAAAGGACCTTGACCATTGCACAGTGAAGGAATAGGTGATTGACTATTTCTATGTTATTTTGACACATATAGCACTTATTATCCAGAGCGACACCTCTTTTGTTGAGATTGTCTTGTGTTGAACATGCTTCATGGAGAGCAAATCCAACAAAAATAGATGATCTTGGTATGTATTTTGATCTTCCAAATGATATTTTAGGGCCAAAGTTCAGTGAACTGATTTCGGAATATAAATAAAAATCAAACGTATACATGTAATCATTGACTCAATCACCCCCATCAATCTCTTCTAACATCCATATATGCGTGAATCCCCTAAATTGCTCTCATTTTTAGCCTTAAGTTTCTCTCAAACTCTCTCTCTGATTCCTCCCAAAACCTCTCTAAAATTTCTCTATCAAGTTCTTCCAAGTTCTGAAGGTTTCAAGTTCTCGCATTAAAGGTCAAGGCTCCAAGTGATTCCTCAAGCTTCTTCAAATTTTCTCTTCAATTTCAATATATTAAGGTATGTGGGTGTTCCATCCATGAGTTCTTCCACCCATGGAGCCTCAAAATCCTTTCTGCTAATTCTCTAAAATTCATGGTTATTTTCTTATGGGTATCTCTTATTACTCCTATTGTGCATAAAATATGTAAAGAATTATCATCGATCGAGTTGAATTGCATGATTTGCTTTCGAGGATTTTTTATTATGAGCTATTTTATGATATTCAAAGTTATACAACCAGATCGGAAAGGAGCGGCAAGAAGTCATCACAAATCTCCGAAAGAAAAGGAGTGAACAACTTGGTTTTCTCCTTGCCATCTTCATCTGTAAGACGGAGATTTTATCAACACTGGGCAATCTTCAATCACTCTTATATGATCTTTAATTTCTCCATAGCTTAGTGAACTAGGTCTATCCCAATCAATTCTACCTCACCTACCTCGAACCAACCAGTCGATAATCTATATCTTCTCCTATAAAGTGCATTAATGGAGCCATCTGAATGCTCAAATGGAAGTTGTTATTGTAGACGAACCCAATCAGAGGCAATTGGTCATCTCAATTATCTTTGAAGTCGATGACGCATGACTTCAACATATTCTCCAAGTTTTGAATAGTGTGTGCTGCCTGGCCATCAGTTTGAGGGCGAAAAACAATGGTAAGGTTCAACTTCGAACCCAAGACTTTCGGAAAGATCTCAAAAATTGTCAGTGAATTGATCTCCTCTATCTAAGATGATGGGCATGGGGACTATCCAAACTAACAATCTCCCTTATATATAATTAGGCAGAACCCTCTGTGGTGTCGGTCATCTTTACGGCTAAGAAGTATGCAAATTTGGTCATCCTATCAACTATCATTCAAATTGAATCATGCTATCTGTAGGACCTTGACAAGCCTATGATGAAGTCCATGTTAATCATCTCCCACTTTCATTTTGGAATATCAAAGTTATGAGCTACTCCATACGGCCTTTGATGCTAACTTTAACTTTGTTGGTAGTTCAGGCACTTAGAAACAAATTCGGCAATCTCTCGTGTCATCCCACTCTACCAATAGACTTCTCTTAAGTCATGGTATATCTTAGATGATCCTAGATGGATCAAATATCTAGAGTTGTGAGCTTCTTCCAGCATCCTCTCTCATATGCCATCAACATCTGGGACACACAATCTGCTTTGATATCTGAATACTTATTCTCCCCCTCTAGCGAAAGTCATTACCTTCTACTTATGTACATCTGCCTTCAATTTTGTAAAATAGAATCATGGTCTTGTTTCTCTTTCACATTTACTACTAAAGATGATGCAGACTCATTATGCAACAACACTCCACCTTCACCAGATTCATCCAATCGAACTCCCAATCATACCAGTTTGTGAACCTCTTTGGCTAGGTCCTTCTCCCCTCTTCAACATAGGAGGTATTTCTCATGGATAACCTACTAAGAGAATCAACAACCAAATTAGCTTTACCTGGATGATAGAGGGTACTCATTTCATAATTCTTGAGCAATTCAATCCACCTTCTCTACGTCAAGTTGAGCTCCTTTAGGTAAAGACATACTTCAAGCTCTTATAATCTTTGAAAAGACTCACATGTGCCCCATATAAATAGTGGTGTCATAGCTTGAGAGTAAACACCACCGCTGTCAGTTCTAAGTAATGTGGGGAATAATTTTTCTCATGCATCTTTAGTTTCCTGGAAGCATAAGAAACAACTTTACAATTCTACAAACACCCAATCCGCTCTTGAGGCATCACAATAAATTATGAATTCCTCGGTCCCTTCAGGCAAGGTCAATACTAAGGTAGTAGTCAGTCTTATTTTCAACTCTTGAAAGCCCTTCTCGCATTCATCAGACCAATAAAACTTAGTCTTCTTTTGACTCAGTTTTGTCAATTATGAGGATAGGTAATAAAATCCTTTAACAAATCTGCGATATAAGCGTGCCAACCCCAAGAAGCTTCTTATGTTAGTTGGAGTGGTTGGTATAGGTCAGTTCTTAATCGCCTCAATCTTTTGAGTGTCCACTCAAATACCATCGCCCAAGATAATATGGATCAGAAAAGTCATAGTCTTTAGCCAAAACTCATACTTTGAAAACTTAGCATACAAGTCCCTATCTTTAAGAGTCTAAAGAACAATTTTGAGGTGATCGGCATACTCCTTATCATCTATAGAATACACCAAAATATCATCTATAAACATAATCATGAACATGTCAAGGTATCATCTAAATATTCTATTCATCAAATCCACGAAGGCTATAGGTGCATTTGTCAATCCAAACGGCATTACCAAAAACTTGAAATGACCATACCGAGTTCGAAAAGTCATCTTCGAGATGTCACATTCTCTCACTTTCAACTGGTAATAGCTTGATCTCAAATCTATCTTTCAGAAAGTAGTGACACCCTAAAAATGGTCAAACAAGTCATCTATCCTTGAAAGATGGTTCTTATTCTTGACAGTCACTTTATTCAACTGGCGCTAATTACAAGCATATCGATTTTCCCCAATAACCAAATACTTTTGTCTGTAAATACGGAAAATGAGTAGGAGACTATGATGATGTTCTAGGAATTGTCTCACTTCTTTATATCTTAGGTCGTGCTATGGATCGTATGTTTGGTTTCCTTATTTTAATGGTGTCCTTGCTACATTACAGAAGATGCCTCAAGGAAGAGCTCTCCTACCAAGACCGCCCCAGCTAATGAGGGTCAAGCACCTCAAAGCCTATGGAAGAGCCTATCTCTTATGGTGAATTCTGTACGGCCTTTGCTATGCTTGCGTACTCAGGTGGTGACTACTCAGACTAGGTAGGTTAATCTTCCTTGGGATCCCACTCCAGCCTCAGGGGTGAGAGATTTCACTTGGATAAATCCTCTGGAGTTCAATGGATCAAAGGTTGATGAGGATGCTCAAGAGTTTATTAATAAGCTCACTAACGCATTGACTGTTATAGGAGTCACTTCTAAGGAAAAGCTGAATTGGCTGCTTATCAATTGGAAGATGTGGCTCAAGTGTGGTACACTCCATAGTTAATGGAAAGGGTTTGTGGTAATGTTGTTAATTAGGAAGAATTCAAGTTTGCATTTCTGAATCATTTCTTTCCCTCTTGAGTTTAGGAAAGCTAAGATGATAGAGTTTATCAATCTTAAGCAGGGTATATGAGTGTGAGGGAATATGCCCTCAAATTCATGAGGCTCTCAAAGTATGCTCCTATGCTAGTGGCTGACCCTCTTGCAAGAATGCACAAGTTTATTTCTAGGATCTCTGATTTGGTTGTGAAGGAATGTCGTATGACTATGCTTATTCGGGATGTGGACATCTCTAGGCTCATGATATATGCTGAATAGATTGAAGGATAAAAGCTCAAAGAGAAAAGGGTGCATGATTCTAAGAGGGCCCGTTATGATGGTGGGTTCTTCAACTCCGAAGGTGGTGGTGGAAATGACTATCTTAAATGGGTCAAGGATCTAGATCAAGGGAGTGTCAAGGATAGGAATACTAATCCTAAGTGCAAGGGGTGTGGCAAGAATCATGTAAGGAAACGCTTGATGGGATCGGGTGCGTGTTTCAGTTATGGCAAGATGGGCACAAACTTGCTCATTATCCTTATGCTTAGAGGGAAGGCCAAGGAGGTCGTCCTCAAGTTCAAATGGTTCCAAGTGAGCAGGGTCAAGCTAGAGTTCAATAAGGTGATGCTCCTCGTAACAACAAGTTTTATGCTCTACATGCTAGGAAAGAGGTGAAGGAGGCTCTGATTATAGTAGATGGTGAGTTAATAAGGGCTTTGATTTTGGGTGTGCATACTTCGCTTGATCCGAGTATAAATTGAAAATACCCTTGCCTACTCCAATCAACTCAAGCCTATGGTATTAGGTCCTTCCTATTCCAAGTGGTCCTAATTTTTTTCACTCTTGAGTTTCATGACATGACATGCATACACGTGCATGAAAATGATTTTTAAGATGTTTTGAATGATTTGAATACATTTGATATAAGTTTTAATGACTATGATTTTCAAGTGATGAAATATGCATTGTATCTTGTGTTTGAATGTTTCATGATCAAGCCAAGCCATTCAAGCTAGTCCGTTTCTCACTCGAGGACAAATGATCCTAAGGGAGAGAGAATGTACTACCTCCCAAGTTGTAAGATTGGAATAGAACCTTCAAACTCAAGCTAAGTTCTCTTGCAAGCCGTCAATACAAGCTTATTTATGTGGTTTAGGGTCATCATGGGTCCCTTACATCAAGCCAAGTTCAAAGGAATTTTATTGTCTAAGATTCTCATAAGAAATGATAGAAGGGTCAACTTTAAATGATCATATCTATTAGCACAAAATAAACTGGTGTCCTACAACCTACCAAATTGAAGTTCTTTGAATTAGTTTTCCCATGCATCCAGTTTCACCTAATTCTGAGTTTGGATCAAGAAGTTATGCTCGTATATGTAAATCCCTCCCATGATATGTTCCCTCCATTTTGCTAAGGCAAGCCACACGGGCACCCATACAGGTCGTGTGGCTTCTCACGGACCATGGGGGTGGGGTATCATGAAATTCCTTCCCAAAATGATATTCTAAGTGTGGAATCACTGTCTTGGAACTTGGTACTTTATACGGACGCTTGTACAGCCTGTGAAGCTTCACATGGTCCGTACGACCTTCATTGGAACCATGCTTGTCTTGAAGAAACTTTGCTGAAATTTTCTAAGTATCGTCTCACGGGCACCTATACGGTCCATGTGACAGTCTGTGAGGCCTCCAGTTGAACCTCACTTAGCCTGATGAGATTTTTCTGAAATTTTCCAAGTGTTGTCCCATGAGCACCTATACGGTATGTGTGACTTCACACAGTCCGTGTGCCTTTCCTACAAGACCCCTGGACAATTTTCAAGACTTGTTTCATTAATGATGTTCTTGTAATTTTGGTTAATTCTAAACGTATTGTAGGTCCTTAAAACCCATTCTAAGCCCCGAAATCAGATTATACACCTTCATTCACTCTCATTCTTCATTCAAACTCTCAAATTCAAATCCTAAAACTCTCCCTACAAGTCTTGTGATTGAAAATTCAACTTGAAAATTCAAGGAAGACTTGCTTCTCCAATCAATTTCTTCTTACTTCTTCGAAGTTGTCTAAGGTATGCGGGATTGGTTCTTGGTCCCTTTTAACAAGAAGACCCAAACTCTTTTCACTTGAATTTCATGAAATTTTTCTTACTTGTATGGGTTTTAAGAATTATGATTTAATAAATTCAATTGAAGTATGGACTATGCTTATTTGTTGATTTTAAGCTGATTTAAGCCTTAATATGTTGAATTACTTTATTATTATAAATATTGAATATCTGTTATCCCTTTAAAGTTTGAACTAAGCATGGATGATTTATATTATGAATTAAATGTGGATTTAATTATGGATTTATTTAAATTTCATACTGTATTGTTAATTTTAGATTGAATCTCAATTACCCATGTTATTCTTACATTATTCACTGCATATGCATTCATTAGCATTGGATTTGATGAAAATTATAAAGTGGGTTAAGCCCACATATGTTCAAGAATATGATTTTAACAAAAAATATGGTTATGAACAAGAATTGAGCATGAATCTATGAACATGAGTATGATTCAAGTTGAATACCATTATGACACAATTTGCTGGTAATATGAACTTGACTACCACATGAATACAAATTATATGGGTGTGCATACATATGATATGACATCTTGCATGAGTATGTAATCAATGCTAGTAATAAATGTGTATGATAAGGATGGACACAATCCTCCCTTTATGCAATGCATAGATGAGGATAGGTACAACCTTCCCTATGCGCATGTATGTATGAGCTAAGTGTGTATTGATGAGGATGGACACAACCCTCTTTTTACACAATGCATAGATGAAGATAGGTACAACCTTCCCTATGCGCATGGTTATATAAGATAATTGTGTATCGATGAGGATGGGCACAAACCTCCCTTTACACAATGCATAGATGAGGATATGTACGACTTTCCCTATACAAAGTCATGTCATGACTAAGTGTGTATGGATGGGTACAACTCTCCTTTTATTTCAATTCAGGCAAGGAGTAACTCATTGAGTGCTAGTATATGTGGGTTAGGGCTACTCTATGGTTTTCATGTGATATATTGTGCAGGTTAACATCATCTTTCTTTCATGTTGCATGCCTGCATGCTAGTACATTCAAACGTACTAACGTATACTTTAGCCTACATGATCAAACCATGTAAGGATCGAAGACTACATTCATCTACTACTTGACGACTAATCAGATTTGAGAAAGTTGTTGTGGTGAGTCCTTTCTTCTAAGGACAAGCCACCATCCATCTACCTTATGTTGCTTCCATTCATGCTACTATTTATTTTGAGGATGAGCTCGGGACATGTCTTGGCCCCGTCTTATCTTATGACTAAAAACATTGTTGGACATCTTGTAGACTCTTGTACGGTTATATGTTATGTGTTGATGTTTGGAGCTTATGATTATGGATACCTCTTGGATATGACTATTATGATTTGATTATGAGTGCTACAATGCGATTATGTTATGGTATGGAAACTTGGAAGATCCTAAGTTCCATATTTCCTCCATAGAGTGAGTCATACTTTCCCGACCCTTAGAATTATGTGTTTACTATTTAGATATGCTTTTGAACTGATGATGTGAATATGTATACTTTGAGGCTTGTTTAGGGACTCTCGGGTTTTCATTCGCCATATCACTCCTAGACCCTTGGTTTGAGTCGTGACATGTTGTTTTTTTGTGTTTATTGATATTGATGATATAGATATTCCAACTTGTAGTTAAAAATAATAATGATCTAACTTGAGGATGATAGGCTTTATGTATTTCATTAAATTGCTCAACTTTATGTTGATTTTGTGTAGCTTCCTAGGCTTAAACTGACGTGATTATAATGTGTCTCATTAAACATTTTAAGTATTTCATCAGATTAGGGGGAACAGATGGAGACAGAAGAAAGTAACAATACATATTAGGTAAGTTGTGCTAATTCTTAACTTTCAATGTCGTACCCATAGTCATCTATTGATTTTCAATCACTTTATTTATAACTTTCTGCTTCTCCGAAAGGGAGATAGAAGCCTATGAAAGAATTGCAAGGTTATTCCGAGTGAGAATGTTTCTACACAACATAGGCTTTTAGTGATGGATGTGGAGATCAAGAGAGCTAAGAAGAAGAAGGTTATGTATGCCCAACCTAGGATTAGATGGGGAGGCCTTACTCCTGTTCTTTCCTGTGAGATGGAAGAAAGGTTAAGAAATTTAGAGGCATGGAATAGTAAAGGTAATGTGAACAGTATATGGGATGTTGGTTACATAAGAAAGGTGGCTACCAAGGTACTAGGGGTTTCGAGAGGGATCTTTGGTGGGCATCAAGGCGATTGGTGGTGGAATGATGCAGTCCAGGGTAAAGTTAAAGATAAGAAGAGCGCTTACATAAAGTGGTTAGAGTGTAGGGATGAAGATGAAAAGCAAAAGCTTAAGGCAATCTATAAGACGACCAAGTCAGAAGCAAAGATGGCGGTGGCGAATGCTAAGTCAACAGCGTTTGAGCGTCTTTATGAAGAATTAAGTGATAAAGGTGGGGAAAAGAGATTATATAGGCTCGCTAAAGTAAGAGAA
>JAABOM020042380.1:0-16411 GCA_011800125.2 Solanum clarkiae
ATGGGCAGCAAGCGGGTGTTTATAAACCCGAACGTATTCTTCCAACCTCTACGCATTTAATCATATTTTCCAACACATACTAGCATGTACACATCATGTACAGTCTATTCTAAGTCCATAACAGCCTTACAACATCCCACAAAGCACAACACATCACAATTTCACGCAATCTAAAAACGGACATCATAACATTACCTTCCTTCGCTGCATTTTGACATCAACAACTCCAAACCTATTCCAATTTTAACCAAACTATTCCAGCAAAATTTACACATATAAACAAACCTCAAACATTCCTATAATAGCACTTAAGAATTTAGGAAGGACGTAAGGTAATAGATTTACACACAACAGCCTGCAAGTTCCAATCAACATGACGCTTAAGATAACTCGATAAAATGCACTTGTGAAATGAAACCAAAACCAGGGAAGCAACCTTAGGGTGATGTTTATAACTCAACCCATGTTAATAACACCAAGTCATATTCATAATATAACTTAAAAATCATAGAGAAATCACCAAAACAAAAGGAAAAGGTGTAGCAACTTTCTCCACAGAATCTGTCCAACGATTTCAGCAAGCATAACTAGTGTCTATCTTTTGTTTTTCATGATGAAACTATACTAAATACATAACTATAATTACTTACCTTTATATTCAAGGTTCAGAGGCTCCTTAAGAACCCTAAAGGAGTCATTTGGCTGCTTCACAAAGTTGAGAAAAATTGAGAGGAACTTTAGAGAACAAAACTTTTTTTTTTGAACTCAAGTGAACCTTACTTGTGGAGCTGCTTTGGAGCCCTTTATAAAGGGGTTTTTGGCCGACCTTCTCTTGACTTCTTGACCACCTTATACCACACAATATCAAGTTGCTTATCCACTAGCTTGGCCCTCAAACTTGGGCCTTTTTGGAGCACCAACTTGATGGACTTGGGCTGCCTACTTTCTAACTTTCACTTACTTAATTTTGGGCCCAATTTGCTAAGTGTATTGTGATGTCTTTGGGCCCTTTTTACTATACTTCTTGGGATGATCATATAGCCCATTTATGATACTAAAACATGGGCCAAAGTTACACCCTTAACATGGACTTTATTCATAATCGAACTTGGACAATTTCGGCGTCGACCCTCGTCTCTGTTTAGCTAGCAATTTTAAGCTAAGCAAGTAGTTGACTCACCTACTTGCTTCCTAAGTCCTATAAGAACCTCAATTCTCTCACTTAATTTTAAGGCCATAATCTCCTCACTTCGACACAAACAGGTATACACTCGACCCTCTTAAGTGCTAGACGCACATATAGCCCATTAACGCGAGATTCAAGCACTTTTGAAAATTTGCTCTAGTTTGCCCAAACTATGTCATATTTCATTTTCATTGTGCCAATATTGTAAGGTGTGGGGTGTTACATCATGGGCCTCCGCCGGACTACCACCTATTTTAAAAATGAGTAATTTTGCAATTCTTCGTCTACCAAGACAAGTAGGTGATCAGTAACGAGGTGGATGTCTCTCTCAACTATTGGTCATCTGGTTCTGTACCTCGAACACCTGATGTTTGGGTTGTTTCAGCATCATCAATTGCATCAATTTTTTCAAACAGGTCCCATACCCCTTCCCCAAGACCATCGTCACCTATGTATTCTTGTGCTGGAAATGACTTATACAGGTGCGGTATTGGCCGGGCCAAACCTCGATCATCCTTCTGATTCTGCATCTCCCACTCATCTTTCTCCAAGATAGGGTATCCTAGGCCAAATCGTGACTGTTTCACTGGGAATAGAATAGGCTCAGTAATACCCTTAAAGTGTTTCCCTAGCCCAAAACTGGGTTCACACATTCCACAATATCACTGTGGCTATCATCTTATAAACAGCAGGCATAGGAGGTCCTGACGTCCAGTCATCTCTGGTGGCGTTCATTATTTCAACCGGGTAGAAATCTGATCCTCTAGTGATATTATCGATGATGGGTGCATACACATTCAAATGGCTTGCCTCACCATAAATAACCATTTCACGTTCATTCCAAATGAACTTCATAATTTGGTGGAGGGTAGAAGGCACAACTTCAGCCATATGGATCCAAGGTCTTTCCAGCAACATGTTATAGTTGGTAGCTATGTCTATCACTTGAAGTTCGGCGACGAACTCAGTGGGTCCCACATAAATTTTTAGATTCACTGCTCCCAGTGTATCTCTCCGGCCACTGTCAAACGCTCTCGCATTAAATCGGCTCTGCTAGATTTTCTCTACATCATAGTTCAATTGCTTGAGAGTGGATAGAGGGAAAATATTCAGTCCAGATCAATCGTCGATCAAAAAATGATTTAGAATCATATCTCGACACTTGATTGTAACATGAAGCGCCTTATTATGCATCGCTCCCTCGAATGGTAGCTTTTTATTGCCAAAACTGATGCAATGACCCTGGGTAACCCGGCTTGTCATGGCTGCCAGATTATCATTGTTTGTTCCTATAGGCACATAAGTGTCCTCCAATGCTCTCATAAATGCCTATTTGTGACGTTATGAATTCATCCGTAGTACCCATATAGAAATCTGGGCAGGTATCTTCTCCAAGTGTTTCATGATAGAGTACTCCTGAGGCTACATTCTTCTCCAAAATTCTTCCACCTCAGCTTCACTTATCGGCCTTTGAGCTTTTCTGCCTTCTCCTTGAATTAATTTTCCTGTGTTGACAATCTCGATCTCAACCTTTTTGTTAGGAATTCCTTTTGGTGCTGCAGAAATCACTTCATAAGGTATCAAAATCTCCATCTTTGGCTTCTCAGTGATACTTAGAGATGCCACACTCTTTTCTTAACTTATAGTACCATCTGACACTATCTTCTTAGTTGTACACTAATCTTCTTCTCTCTCAATCATACCGGTAATGTTCCCTCCATGATCAGGTAAAGGATTCCTATTGATATTGGGAGCGACACTCCGAAAAACGACCATGTCGCGATCAATTAAGTCCTAGATTTTATGCTTCAGATTTATGCAATCTTCAATGTCATGACCAACACTGTTAGAGTGGTAAGCACAAGTTTGATCGCTCCTGAAGAAATGAGAATTAGCATTCATGGCTCTCAGAGAGGCAGGCTGGATCAATCCTACAACTGACAATCTTTCGAATAGGTTTGTCCGGATTTCGGCTAGCGGAGTGAACACCCTAGGGGGTTTTTATCTGCATTTGGATGAGGAGGGTTATAGTAATTTTGTGGAGGTGGAGGCATTCGATAGTAATTGGGATGGTTTCGAAGGGGGTTGTAGGGGTCTAGAATCTTGGGTATGGTGGTGCTTGGTAATTTGATGGTGGGGTTTGGGGATTTGGGATTGGGTAACTGGTAGAGGGAGTCTGATAAGTTGGTTAGATATGGGAGCAACTTAGCAGTGGAGATTGGTAGTTTGGGATGATGTTTGGATATTGTGGCGAGTGATAATGGGGAGGAGGGGTTTGGTAGTTTGTGGGTGGAGTGTGATATCCTGGTTGAGCATGAAAGATGGGGAATGAACTTGGGGTAGGTTGAAAATAGATTTGAGGGGGTATGGACTTTTTGGGGTGGCTGCTAGGGATTCTCCTTTTGTCTTGTACGCCGGAGATAGCTGACACATCTTCTTTCTTTTTCCTCAACATCCCGAAAGATCCGGCTGAATTTGATATATGGATGATCTTGCCCGTTTGAGTTCATCTTCGATATTTTCACCAATCTGAACTATATCTGTGAATTTTGCTCCAACGAGCAGCATCATTCTTTCATAAAACTCTGGCTCCTAGGAGCACACGAACACTTCGATAATCTTCTTTTCAGACATGGGGGAATGCACTCTAGCGGCGTTCTTCCTCCATCTATAGGCGTATTCTCGATAACTTTCAGTTGACTTTTGTCTTAGCTTCTCTAATGAATAGCGGTCTGGCACGATTTTGACATTATGAGCAAAATATTTGATAAAATCTTTGGCCATAGCACTCCAACTGGCCCATTGGTTTATTTCTTGGGAGGTAAACCATTCCAAGGCCTCCCCGCTCAGGATTCGGCTGAAAAGACGTATCAGTAACGCTTTGTTTTTCCCGACACCCACAAGTTGATCACAATATGCCCTCAGATGGGCCAGAGGATTTTCATTTCCATCGAAAGTGTCAAACTTTGGTATTTTGAACCCTTCTGGAAGGTTCAGATCAGGGTGAATGCATAAATCCTCATAATTCACCCCTGCAACATCAGGTGCATAGCGAAATTGCTTCATAGCTTTTGCAATTTCTTCCCTTATCCAACTTGGCCATCTCCTCCTTGGCCTTCCATTCTTTATCCTTCTCCTCATAATGGTCAACCTCAGAGTAAGTGGCGTGAGGAATTTATGGATTGGTAAGGATTGGGATATGGAAGGGGATTTTAGGATGCACAATTTGGCTGGTAGGTGGGTTTTATTGATCCGGAGCTTGGCTTTCAGGAGGGATTATCTGGGGGCAGGTAGTGTCGGGAATTTGAGAGGAACTGCAGACTTGGGCACTATTAATATTTGGGTTTTAGAGGGGGGTGGTGCTTGGGGAAAAAGATCAGAATGTCCTGCGTCGGCGGTGGTCAAGTCAATTATAGGAGAGGCTTGAACAGGGGTAATTGGTGGATTTGTTGAGATAGGGATAGGTTGATGAGATAGATTAGGAGAAGGAAAATGGAATGGATGCCTCCCATCATCTAGACCAAGAAGATTAGCAGTGATGGCCAAATTTGCTAACTTTTAAGTCTTCTTCATTTCCATCTTTATCTCAACAATCTGTTGCATCAATTGTACAATCAATTTGTTCTATTGTGTGATAATGTGATCTATCATAGTGATCTCAGTTAGGCTTGCATCATCATTGTTATTTGTCATTTTTCTTTTTCGCTGGTTTTGGTCAGGGGAGAGATCTTTGTGGACCTTTGATCTAGTGAAATAAGGATGATCGACCAGCTTTATCAACACAGATCAATTCTAAATTACCTGAAAATTACTCAAAGGCAAGCATGTTAGTTCCCTTAGATTAATAGGTAATGTAAAATAACACACATAAATCAATAATCACACAATTCTTGTTTTATTTGAAAGTAAACTAGCCCACTGATACGAGAGATATGGTCAATAGGCAGGACTTTGCCTATATGATTTTAGAAATAGTGAATCAGAAAAATTAATTTGCGCTAAGTGGTCTTCTTGCATTGCTGATAATGTAAACAGGGGAAAAATAAGCTTTTTGGAAAATAGGGGCCGACCTACAAGACTGCCTACATATCTCACAAATGAGAAATCAGGCCCTACGTAATTTGAGAATACAAGAAATAGCTTAGTTGAAATAGACTTCATTACACTAAAAATGAAAAATATGGGATAGAAATGTTGCTAAGAATCATAAAAGTCTCTACTGAGCCTTCTTTTGCTGATTTGTTGATTTCCTTCTCTATACTTGATTTGAATCATTCTTTTGGTGGGATATCAACCTCGACTCCCTCGGCCTCTTTGGTCGGTCCTGGGAGGGCATAATGGAGATTCTCTTGCTTCATCCTGGCTATCTCCTACAGGGTGGCCTCGAATTCCACCTCCACTTCTGTGTTTCGAGCTATTATATTTCCAAGATATTCTTCCAGAGTAGATGATTATTCTTCGAGTATTTGACTTGCCTTATTCAGACTTGCTCTTTTGTCATCGGTATTTTTCATTTCCTTGTCATCTTTAGCTATTTTAGCAAGCATATCTTGGTAGCTTGATTCACTCCTCCATCTTTCGAGACCTCTTGGGTGACATTGCGTAGCATCCTTGTCAATATGCCTCCAGCGCTCTTAGCATTTTGGCTTTTCTCCATCCTGACTGCAAATCCAACTTTCTTGAGATAGAATAATGAGAGTTTAAAAGTAGGTTAAAGAATTCAAACTTTGTTGAGAAACTCGAGACTCAAAGAATTATTTGGTCGCATATTTGATAGTGACTGGGATTTATGCCTAGGTGGCTCTAGAAAAAATTTGAATAGGAGTGGGCTAGAATTTTTTTACCTAAATAAAACAATATAATTATACAAGCAGTTATAGCAAATAACGCAGAAATAATTATTGAGCATCCTAAATGCAGGTTGTCCTTTTATGCCAGGGGTAGGCCTAACGAATTTGAAAGGTGTATGCGTAACAGTCTATTATATTGCCCTCCCAAAAAAACTCCCATATATGAAGGAAATAATTTTAAAGTGAATAGGAAACAGTTCCGGGACAGGGGATATATAAAATAAAAAGGCCCATACAGGGGTCAAAAAAAAGTAAGCATAAAGTCATCCCATGCGGGGGGTCAGGAAAAGTAAACATAAAGTTGTCCCACACAAGGGAGATAAAGTGCAAACCCACGCAGGGGCTAAAAGTAAATACATCAAAAACAATCCCTCGCAGGGGCGATACTAGTTTGATGCTCCCGAGGTCCTTCTTCCATTTTGCTCCTCTTTGAATGTCCAATGACGTTGTGGAGTTTGTATTAAGCCATCAACCAATAACCATCATATCTGCGACCTTTCTCCTCCCAAGTTTCATATCTGACGCTTTATCCATGGGCATTCATCCAAGAATCTATCTTTGTAAGTCTACTTCTCAAATTTTCTAACTCTTGGGTCAGACTCTCAATGGTATTCTTGTCTTCTTCCTGTTTTCGAAGGAAGGCTTCCTGTATTTCTCTAGCTTCATTCTTAACCCTCCCAAGCTCTATCCTTACTTGTGATTCTGTATCTTCTAAACCTCGATAGATATTTCGAACTGAGAACCCGAGGCCTTGCAAATGCTGCTTCAACCAAGCCTTGTATCCATCCGCATATCCGTTATTAAATCGGTCTTCAGCAACAGTCTCTTTGGCCACCCTTGAAGGTTTCTTCCACTTTTTTCAGTATATTACCCGCGTTTGAGATCCTATCGTCTCCATGATCAAAACATAGATATTCATGTGCATAGAGAGAGGTACAATCTGTTTCCTACCAAATTGTCTCAAAACCCGAAGAGGCGCATAAGGTCGGATACCTCAAATTCCTGAAAGTGGCAAAAATGACAACTTATTACCCCGAGTTACGACCTCTTTTGAAATAAACCGATCGTACATCCATTGAATGTTGTCCTCTCCTAACTCGGAAAAGATTTGGGCCCTTCTTTCATGGGTCTTTTTCCCTTCAAAGTCACCTCAATACATCCTTTCATAAATCCCTAGGATAGGGTCGTGATTGTCCAATGTGGGGAGTTCTTTAGTCTCTTCTCCCTTGAATAAATGACTTATTTTCCACCATTGAAGGAACAAATTACACCTTTGAAAATATCGGTGCCCATTTCTGCATTTTTTGAAGTCACGGAATATATCGGCTACAATGGTTGGTGCGAGTGAATAATACTTCATCACTCCCTGAGCTTTTTGTCCGTAGAATATGATATGGGCGACCATGATGATTTTAGCATTGATGCTGAGGCTTGGGCCCTGAGGGAATACCATGATTCCCAATAGTGCAACGGCAAAGGCCAAAGGCCGCGTGACATCCCATTCATGATATGATTTGAACTCTTGATTGAACGTTAGGTAGAAGCTTGAGTGACCGAAGCGGTCGTAGAAATCTCTGAAGGCTATGCTCGATCCATGTGCCTCAGTCAGTTTTCTTGAGACTGAGATACTCCCTAATTTGCTCCTCGGTTGGCTTATCGGGAATTAAAATACTTTCTTCTTTTTTAACTCTTCTCTTACCCGCTATTCCCACGGTATCAATGACGTCTTGAATTTATTCAAGTATTGGAGTCATTTCCATCATTCCGAAGCGAAACACCATCTTTTCAGGATCCAAGTACCTGGTGAGAACCTCTATCAGTTTTGGATAAGCAGGCATTTGCATAAGCGAGGTCAACCATCCCATGTATTTGTTCAATTCCCTTTTATGTTCAAAAGTGAGGTCATTCTACCGTAGTTGGAGTTTGTGGGGTGCTTCCACGACCATGTCGAATTTGAGAAAGCGAGTCATACCTATAAAAAGGTTTAGTTAGGACCCCCTGAGGGACAATAATTGATTATCAACACATACACACTTTCAAAGCCACATAACATGATGTGTCGTCAGGTTGGGGACTTTTGACACGTTTTTGGTGGTTTACTAATGGACCCAATACCCCTTAGATATTGGGTCGACCTAGGCAAATGCTTAGAAGTAGGGATTTGGTTTCGCTGTATCTTAAGTTGACTAAGAGTTAGTTTTGATTTGACTTGGGAACGTAAGTTGGACAAACTTTGAGGTGAAATAGTAAATGAAATTGGAACGACCGTAAACCAACTACCCATTTACTATTTCCAAAGAAATATTAAGGGTTTTTCTAAAGGGACAATCATGGATAACCACGTAACCGCCCTTAATCTAATGCATTCTAAATGCCGGTTGGCGGAAATATGCTATGAATGACAATTTATAATAATTGAATTTAAATAAATAAACACTAATAGGAAAAATAAAGGCAATTATTAATTATTACAACCCGAATAGTCAGTCAAATAAATCTTAATCTAATGGTTGGAACCTAATTATTCCCCAGCAGAGTCACCATTTCTGTTAATTCAAACAATGTGACTTTTAATTTTCGAAAATCTGATTTAATACTTAATTAATTTAAGTACAAATCAAATTTCTGAAAATTTAAAAGAGTCGCCACCTAATTTTAAGGATAATGAGGAAACCAATCAAAACATTTAAAAAGATCTAACAGAAAAATCTTTCTAAATACCAAAGAAAGGTTTGGATTCAATTTTCATTTTGACAAGAAATTAATCACTCAAAATGGCTGCTAATTTGCGGTTGACCGACGATTATAAAATTTGTTCAGTTTTGAAAATTTGATTTTCACTCAAATTAATTAAGTATCAAATAGATTTTTCGAAACTCAAAGTCCATTTTTTCGAATTTACAAGTATATGTGTATATATGTGTGTGTGTATAACGGCTCTACACAATTTAGTATGGGACTCACGTGCAACGCACGTGCCAAGGACTAGTAAAAAAAAAAGAATGAACACCCAGGTATAAGTAGCTTATTGGTGCAGTGATTGTTAGTGGGTGTCAAGGTTGCCTTTTTTTTTGGTACAGTGTCCCAGATTGATTCCCGCTCTAAGCAATTTTTCAAAAAGTTTTTGAAGACCAACTCTTCTATTCTTGACTTATTAAATCCATTTAGACATTTTAAATTTTTTTCTCCGCTTTTGTTGATTATTCTTTTCTCTCTCTGTCTCTTTCCGTTTGCTAATTTTTCTTAAAGCATCTTTTCAAAAAAAAAAATCATTTTTTCAAATAATAGTATTTATTGTAGTTTTTCAAATAGCTATTTCTTGCGATTGCGTTTAAATATGATTGTCAATTTTATGATAAGTCATAAATTTATTTACTTATATTTTGTGATGGTAGCGAGTAGCGAAGGGAGCATCCACGATCTTAAAATTCTGGATCCACCACTGCGTCCAAATTTAAACCAAAAGGGAAACCAACATCATAAACTATTTTAACTGAACAACCATTCATATTTCATCACCCAAAACAATCATTACAAGATTAACCAAGCGCTCCTATTTCATCATTCAAAATAATCATTCCTACAAAATAACATTACAAGATTAAAAGATCACATTCAAAGTTAAAACATTACAATACATTACAAATATTCTGATTTCATCACCCAAAATGTGATGAATCCTACAAAATAATACCACAACATAGCTTTCGCTATCCATATTTTACAGACTTTTTCCTTAGATTCTTGTATTACATCATTATCAACAACAATTTCTTCATTATCGACAACAACATTCTCACTCTTAGAGACACCAATTCATCTAAACCTTCACAATTTTCTTCAATATCAGATGTCAAATACTTTTCAAGATCATCCATTCTTGCCTCCAAAACTCTCTTTTCATGATGAAGATGATCATTTTCCTTCTTTAATTTTGGATGAGATTTGCAATTCTAGGATGGAGCTGATCATCAATTCATTTCCAAAAAGTACATTTATAACCCTACACATAATATGAACTTGAAATCAATAATGCCTAAAAATTCAAAAATTAATAAAATGTTTACATTAACTTACATTAGGGTTAAAACACTTATAAAAGCGTCTTCTAGCATTCGTTGAAATGAAAGCTGTGAAAATCGTCGGTGCAATACCGCATTGACAGTTGATCGAACCCTGACTTGAAACACTCGAACCATGACTCATACTTTTTAAAACTTGAATGGAGGAAGATGACCATAACTTGGTGGAAGAATTGATCGAAATTTGGTGGAAGAAGTCTTCTCTTCAACTGATTAGGGTTTTGAGAATGGATTAAAAGGGATAGTTTTTAGGTCAGGTAATAGTTTGGGTGTGTATATTCTGTGTAATGTCTGTAATTGTCATATGAAATTTTAAAGTTGATGTGACAATTCTTTTTAAATTTAAATTTAAAGGGATAGTTCCAGCAAAGCAAATAACGAACAAAAGCGTAAAGATGCATCAATAATTGGACAATAAGGACACGAGAAGACTGAACTTCAAATAGAAAGTATGTGTAGACATTTTTGAGAAGCTCAGGGGCATATATGACCCTTTTCTCAATAGGTAATATTTTCTTAATATAATATATTCTCTTGAATTAAAAAAAATAAATTAGTCAGTACTCATATTTTTAGAAACTTATGCTAGAAGGGTCTCCCATATTAGTGAGAAAGAAGAATATGATATCCAGTGACGAATCCAGAATTTTAACTCAGGGGGTTCAAAATATAATAAAAGTATAAATGTGTGAATAAATCAACAAGATACAATTTCCAAAGGAATAACTAAGAAAACCTAAAAAATAATGCTTTAAGTAGGATTCGAACCCTAAGCATGAGCGTTCATTTAAAAGAAAACCTACCATCATGTTAGACTTTGCTTATTGTTTAGGGGTTTCAATTTTAATATATATACGTAAATATATAAAATTTACTTTAGACACAGAGTGTAAATTTTCACCGAGAGGGTTCGGATCACCACATCCTAGGTCCGCCCCTAATGGTGTCTACCTTTAGCAACTTGGGTATTGAAACAATATAGATTAGGAATTATAAATGATTATTACCCTTTTGGAAGTCGAAAATAAATTGATGCTGAAGATGAGATTAAGGAGGCGTTTGGTAGGATAAATTAGGGGATATAGTCCATGGATTAGTTAGTAGTATTAATTATTACCATGTTTGGTAGAAATTTTGGACCATGTATAACTAATCCATGGTTTTAGTTAATACCACATACATGGTATTAGCTAAAACCTCCCATTTGGTGGTATTAGTTAATACCTTGGATTAATATCATGGGGTTAAGGGGTCGTTTAGTACAAAAATGAATAATGCAGGGATTAGTAATGCATGAATTGGTAATGCTGGGACTATTTTTATCTCATGTTTGGTTTATTGTTTTTCATTTAATTTTGTGTTTGGTTAAATTTCTTTAAAAAAGTTTCTTTCCAATTATGCCCTTGAACTATTATGAGATTTTCTATTTTATGTAATTAGATCAAAATAGATTAGTTTTTTGTGATTTCTAACTCATTAGAAGAATAATAATTATGTCATTATGTTTGCTATTTTCTCATTTGAATTATTTGAGAACAAATAATTGTAATCTTAATAAATTCATCACTAATAAAATGTCAATCTTTAATTTAATAAAGATAGACCATCAGTAATTAATATAGAAAAGATGGTAAACAATTATAAAATAGACAATCTATATTTACACATAAAAATTTGGAAGTTGTAGTCTTAATATAATGTTTATATTTTACAAGACCACTCAACTTTGAGATTATATTTAACATCATTGGACTTTATTTTATATCAATAAAATCACTCAACTAAATTAATTATAAAAAAAGTGACATGAAAAAATATTTTTTGTATATTATGTAAATTTGAACCCACAAATAAATAAAATTTAAAAATTTGACATGATAAATTTATTAATTTTATATATTATGTAACTATGAACCCGCAAATAAATAAAATTTATAAGCTAATTTATTAATAAATTTACTAATACAAAATTACAAATATAAAATATAAAATCAAGAAAACAAAAAAAGTAAAAGAATTTTGTACTAGTAAATTTATTTAAATAAATTATCTTACAAATTTTATTTATTTGCGGGTTCATATATTCATAATATAAAAATATATAAATTTACCATGTCAAATTTTTAAATTTTATTTATTTATAATTTCATATTTACATAATACACAAAAAAATATTTTGACATGTCAATTTTTTTTATAATTAATTTTAATTAAGTGATTTTATTGATACAATATAAAGTCCAATGATGTTAGATATATTCTCAAAGTTGAGTGACCTCGTAAGTTATAAAGACTATACTAAAGTTACAATTTTTAATTTTTTGTGTGTAAATATAGATTGTCTATTTTACAATTGTTTACCATCTTTTCTATTTTAATAATAGATGATCTATCTTTATTAAATTAAAGATTGATATTTTATTAATGGTGAATTTATTAAGATTAAAATTATTTATTCTCAAATAATTCAAGTGAGAAACTAGCAAACATAATGACAAATTATTATTTTCTTAACTGATTAAAAGTCACAAAAAAATACTCTAATTTGATCTAATTAGATGAAAAAGAAAAACTCATAATATTTTAAGGGCATAACTGGAAAGATTTTTTTTAATAGAAATTTAAATATTTTTTTATACAATTTGAAATTAAGTACAAAATTAAATAAAAAATAATAAACTAAATATGAAATAAAAATAATCTCAATATTATTAATCCATGCATAAATAATTTTTATATTATTCATTTTTGTGCTAAACGACTCTAAGAGAATAACATGATCATGTGAGCGACCAGGTTAAAAGTAAACTTGCTACTCATTAAGGATAATTTGACATTAAAAATTCCACAGCACAAACTAAAGCCTCATCCATGTCCCCACGTTAATAATGGCTCACATAAAATTATTCTCATTTCAATTACTCCCTCAATGTCTTTATATTAAGAATATTTTTTTATTTTAAAAGATCAAGAAATAATTATTACTCTCTTTGTCTTTATTATATGTGACGTTTTTTCTTTTTATTCTTCTCAAAGAATATTATTTTATTTTAATTAAAAATTTATTTTTTAATTTTTTTTATTTTTGATAAAGTAATTTTCACCCATATAAATATCTAAGAATAATCTTAAAATTATAAATTTAAAAAAAAAATTTAAATATCATGTCAAGTCAAAGAATGAGAAAGTAGTATTTTTTATTTTCCTTTCAAGGCTATATATACTAATCGTCAAATATTATTCTTAAAAAAGGAAAGTAGCAAATGAAATGGAGGAAGTAATTATTAATTTGTCATCAGAAGAAGCAATATGGTTTTAATTGGTGTGTAGTTGTATTACAGCGCAAACTCAATAACATCTTTCGCATCAACCATGGCTTCGACGTCGACGTCAACGTCAACGCCGGCGGGTAGTGCAGCGGCGCCGCCACCTCCGCCCAAGGAATCTTTTGTCCGCCGTAACAAGTTCCTTTTGCCTATGATCTTGGCTGTCAATTTGTCTGTTGGAGGTTCTTCCCTCACTCCCTTGTTTTTTGAATTCTGTAAATGCATATCTTTTATTGAGTACATTTCCTTGCTCCTTGAATATGTAGTAGAGATTTAACTGCAGTTTTGTACTTTTTTTGTTATAATCTGGATAGATCCTTAATGTTTGCTCAATTGCTGCAGAGGGCTGTTGTGCTAACTGCTAACTACTAACTACTCGTCTTGGCTTTTACTTGTCCACTTTGAAATCTTCCTGTGCAATTAATATGAGTATTTTATTACAGTATTCATATCAATTTTAGGTCTTTGAAAATGACTTGGAGAATAAGTGAAATATGGAAAATCCGTTGACTAGAGTGAGGTTGTGTTGAATCCAAAACAAATGGTTACTGAAAATCCGTACACTGTTAATTTTTAGGTCTTCAGTTGGTCTCTGAAGTGGAGTAATGTCTACTGTGTTGGTTTATCACTTTATTGGATGAATATATTGAGTTGTTTCAGAGATGGTAGCCGGTGTTAGGAAAATGATATTGAAAACTCTTTATAATGTCCAATAAGTAAAGTATACAGTTTTGCGATTCCTTTGATCGTAGATCTTATTTAGGAAGAAAGATGATAAATATATTAAGATGATAAGAATAGATACTACACTTGCTCGTAGCTAATAGGGGCTGAGAAAGGTATAGACAGAAAAGTCAGAACAAAAATATACTTCAAATAATAACTCAAAAAAGATTGTTTTTCTCTGGTATATGGTGGTTCAAATATCCATTCACTTGTTACTGTCCATGGGATATTGAATTTTCTTGCGAAGAATGTCTTGAAGATGTAACTAGGGAATATTATGAGTGCGGGGAGTACTGGGAAATGAGAAGAAAACCAAGAAGGCCAAAAGTAAAAAATGTAAGTCTTCTGAAGCCGACTTTCAGGACAGGTATGATAAAGAAGACTCATCAGTTGTCTCACTAAGCTGTCTAGGAAAGCATGAATATTTTGGCCGTTATAATCCCCAAGAACGGCTAAATTTACCAGAAAACAATGTCCTTCCAATTATGTCTAGTCGGGAAGATGATAATGCGACCCACTTGTCAGATCCACAAAAGTCTAATTAATATATACCCCAGTAAGCATCAGTTATGCCCAAGGTTTTTCACTATTTGAGCCTTTTAACAACGATGGTGTAGTCCTTAGGAGAAAAGTCACCAACTAGTCGCATTAAAGCAACCATCAATTGGTAATCTGAAAATTCTATTTCATGGGCAACATTGACAACACTGTTGAAAATGTTGCCGACATCCAAAATAAAATACTTAGCAGGGTGGAGAACATTGAGAAGAAATAGGAAGAAGTACCAGAAAAATCTTCTTTACATGCAGTACTAATCCCTCCCCAGAAGAAAAAGGAAAATTCAGCTCACTTCTCTTCCTCCCACAAGAACCTTCTCTACTCAAAATTATTCCCGTCAGCTAGATTATCCTTTCTTCTACTTTTCAACCTCCCCAAAAAAGAAAAATGGTAATTTTTTTCCACATAATTCGTTTACTCAACCTTTGTTGAAAAACTCGAATTTTACATGGCAAAATAGTTTGGAATGAAAATGATGCACTAATAGGCCAAAAACACTCGAGAAAAAAAGAGATATGGGCGATAGTTCAAAGAAATGCCAACCAAGAGAACTGACCATTTTCACCCCTTATATTTTTTTTAATAACAATGTCCTCTCTCAATTTTCTTCCTTCTAAATATGAGATGTTTGCTAGTCCTTATTTGAGTGTAGAGCGTTAAATATTTTTAGTAGATGCATTCTATTATAGTGCATGAGTTTTCCTAATATACACTAAGCCGGACAATTTGTGGCAAGAGTGTCTTTGTAAGCTATGTTTAGCAAACCCCTTTGGATCATAGATATGCAGTACATGGAGCCACAATAACATGCAATAATGGATGAGCTTGTTAGTCGTTCAAAGTTAAACCCTTAAGTAGTTAAGTTTCTCTATTTCAGTATTAGGAGAATTTTGACACTTCTCTTATAATCCGACTCGAGTAGCGAGTATCTCGTATTCATGGGTGCCCAAGAGTGTGAAATTCCACTTACTGCAGCTCTCCTTGTACTGAAATTCGTGCCAAATGCTTTAATTATCTATATTATTTTCACAAGAGGAGGATAAGAGGTGCTTTGACTTTATTATTAATTGAACAAATTATAATTTGTTATGCTCCATTAAATCTGGATTCACCATGTCTGTGAGGTTATGAACGGTCTGGTTTAGGTGGAATATGATATGAAACAAGGAATATACCTCCTCTCGTCCTTGATGTTCCTCATTGCTTTCCTGTCTATCATTCCATGGCTCTCTTTGCTTTTGTACTCATCTGAGTTGGTTAATTTTCTTCCCAATTTTAGTTTTTGTTTGTTTTAGTTTATAGAGTTTTCTTCCATTTGAAATATTCTGTTATTGTTTCACTTTTGACTCGGGACTTAAAATGGGGTCTCGTGGTACTAACAATGTTATAACATGGAAGTTCTGCTGCTTTTTGGTTGTTTGCAGTGACCATATTATTGCCTGCTCTAATATTTGATTGCTGTCTGATAGAGTTCTAAATAAATAAACTCTGGTAGAATTGACATTTATATAAAACTAGTGAGTCCAGCTGTCTAGGCTCTAGTTTTGATTCTTCCAGTCTGTACTTCACTTCCTGTAACAAAAAGAAAAACATACATGCAATTAGGGTGAGGGCTATTTTGGGGGCGGGGTGGGGGGTGAGGGGGGTTGGGGTACGGGTGTCCAAGTATTTTCTAAGTTTGGA
>JAABOM020042401.1:0-16410 GCA_011800125.2 Solanum clarkiae
CTTCCCAAAACACTCAACTCCTATACTTATGCACCAAAATTAACTTAAGTTCAATTACACGATATTTGCAAAATTTTTTCAAAGCAATAATTTACCTCAATTAAAATATTTATGGGGTCTAACAACCACATAGTTCATAACCCCTGCATATGAGTATAAGATATTGCATACCATCGAATCATACATGAGGGTAAGGTATACAATATAGTTCATAACCCCTTATGTAGAGATTGGCCTTGTACTAGAGGGTAAGACATATAACATAGTTCATAACCCTTTCTAGTATTCTTCACAATTTAAGAGCATAAACCTTAGCATAAGAACTCAATAACTCATCAACAATCGAGACTTGTAAAACTCATGCAAGAGGTCATAGAAAAATTTGAGAATTCTTGACTTGACATTTCATCAAATACTTGGTGGGCACATATGAGTACATGTTCAAATTATGCAAAATGCAAGAGTATAGATCATGAAATAGTGAAATCAATGCATCTTAAAGTCATGTAAATCATCCCACTAATATCATGGTAAAACCCCATCATGGATAATTTGTAAATCATATCGAAAATTTATAGTAGCTCATATATTTCATAACTTGAGTCAAGTATAGTCTCAATAGATAAATATCACTTCATAGTATAAGCTCAAAATAGATATTTATGCATAATCAACAATATTTGATAAAACCCCCAACATAAATTATGCTCATATTTCATAACCCATAGGTAATACACCTTGAAATCATGCAATTTTCATAAAATAGGAAGATTAGGCTCCATGGATGAGAGGACTCAATGGATGAAACCCACATACCTAAATTTGGGGATTCCTTGATATAGACTTGAAGGACACTTGAAGCTTGAATGGAGTTCTTGAGATCCGAAATTAAGCTTGGGACACTTGAATTTGGATGAAATATTAGGTGAAGTCTTCGAGAGGCTTTTGAGAGGATTTTGAGTGATATAAAGTTGAAAAATAGCTAAATGTAGGTATTTTCATGCATAAGTGGGCATCGGGCTATGACCCCTATGCCCTTGATTAAAACAGGAAAAAATAAGAAGTGACAATATTGTTTTGTGACAGGTCCACATCGCGGACCCTCTCTATTTCAGAAAATTTTACGAAATTCATTTTTCGATACAGGTCTTGTAAAATCCGGGTTATACCATCCCCCACACAATTTCTTCCCTTGATCAAGAATATGAAGTAAGATTTTCAATTTCATGCAGGAATTTTGAGATATATAGAAATTACGATTATAGGCATAGTCAAAGCACATTTTTTGGCCGTTTCAACATCTCTCCTTTGGGAACATTTATCCCCGAATGTCAAAGAAGCATGTATAAGAGAAGTAATCATGAATATTTCAGCCTGACATGAATGCAACAATTACATTTAAACATCATTATCAAAAATCTCAACATGAATATCAAAAATCACCATAAACTTGTTACCATAAACATGAATGCATGCAAAGTGACATAAGAGTTGAAACTTAAAACTTGAAATCATAGAAGGGACTTAGTTTGGTATCTTAAGCTTGAATAGAGTGAAAGAGGTATAGATATCGCCTCTTCATGTTCTATCTGGCTTCCCAAGTGATGCTTTCAACTTGTCGATTCCTCCAAAGACCCTTAACAGGTGCTACATCTTTGTTTCTCAGACTTTCCACACGTCCATCCAATATCTCCATCGGGACCTCCTCATGGGTCAACTCATCCTTCACAACACCCACAACCTCAAAGAGTTCTATAGTACTTGGGTCACCAACACATCTCCTCAACATTGATACATGAAAAAATGGATGAATCATATCTATTTCCCTAGGCAATTCCAATCCATAAGCAACTTTACTAACTCTCCTCAACACTCTACAAGGACCCACTAACCTTAGGCTCAATTCGCTTTTATGCCAAGCTGGATCACATCCTTCATGGATGGGACTTTCCAGTTAATCCAATCATCAACACAAGCACACATAGCCTACCTTAAAACCTAAGGACACCATCTCCCCCTTGGAAGAAAACCTCCACTTTACCATCTTCCACTAAAGCATTCAACTAGCAACGGGAGGTCAAGGTCTCACTTTAACTTGACCTTATCAACCAAAGAAGATTTGAAACCATAAAAACCACTACACTACCATTCTCAACTTCATCCAACCTCATTCCTAACATTGCTAATCGCTGTACTTCTCTAACTACCTTTTTGTTACCCAAGATTCACACGTATCATATTTAATAAGCAACCTCTCAGCCCTAAAGATTTGCAACATCACCCTCAAATGACACACAAGCTCTTCTTCATTCTGGAAATAAATCAATATACCATCCCCAAACCACTATGAATATATCAAGGTAGGGTTTAAAGACCTTATGCATGAGATCTATAAATATAGCCGATGCATTAATTGAGCCAAAAAACATTACCATAAATTTTAAATGCCCACACCCAGTCTGAAAGGCCGTCTCAGGAAAAACACACTCTCTCACCCTCACTTGGTGTACTCGAACCGAAGAACAATCTTAGCAAAGTGACTAGCCCTTATCAGAAAGGACATCAAGAAACTCATTAATCACCAGAACCGACTCAATAGGAATGACTTTAGACTCAACACCCCTAACCTTATGAGATGGTAAGTCCAATCCTTAGGGATCACAATAAGTGAATCTACCCTCAACTACCATTTTACAACTTCCCCCTCAAGTACAGATTCATTAGGGAATTGGAATCTAACTCAACAGGTTCTATAATCAATGGAAGCATGATATGCATGTAACCAAGCTATCTCAAGACCTCCAAACCCACAACGCCAAGTTCAAAAAAATCACAAGACAAGACTTTATGGAATAAGGACATGGGACAATTCCCTATAGACTTTTCTAGCAACAATAGACTCACCAATGAGAGTAGACATCTAAAAGGTTCACTTAGCAATTCGGGACACACATGGAACTTACTTGCAACAAAAGGAATAATGAAAGAAATTGTGGCTCATGGAGCTATCAAAACATGCACATCAAAACAAAAAACCTTTAACATATCGGTAACAACATCGGGCATCTCATCCCTTCCTTGCCTCCCCTTGAAGTGCATAGAACTGATTATGTCATGAAGTACCCCCCCCCCCTTTTTGGCCTTCTTGAACCCTTGATCAATTTGATCACCTTGACCTTGAGGATGACCATCCTTGCCCTTGTTTCGATCATAAGGGCAATCAATAAGCTTATAGCCTACTCTCCCATACCCATAAAACGCATTTGAGTCCATTAAGCATTTACCATGATGATGTTTTTCACATTTTGGGTTTTTTGGAAAACTCACCCCACCATTGCCACCTTGGACCCTTAGGTTAAGCACCCTATCATTATCAAATTAATTGTTTGGAGCACTACAGAACCCTTGACCTTGAAATTCGTGTCTTTGTTAGAAATGGTCACCCTTAGCACTTTGGAAACCACCCTCAAATCGAGCCCTCTTGGACTCCCCACTTCTCCTATTCCTAAGCTTCTCCCCCTCGAGTTGTTCGGCATAAGTCATGAGTTAGGAAATGTCTATATCATCCACTAGCATGGCGGTACGATACTCTTCATTCACCAAGTCGGACACTCCCGACACAAAACTTGTTCATCCTTGATCTAGGGTCGGCCATCAAATGTGGAGCATACTTGGAAAGCTTGTTGAAATTAGGGCATACTCCCTCACACTCATGGAACCTTGCTTATGGTTAATAAATTCTATAATTTTAGCCTCTCTCAACTCTATAGGGAAGAACCGTTGAGGAAGGTAGCTTTGAAATCCTCCCAAAGAATAGAATCATGATTTCCTCTCTCCACCTTCTATTGCACAAACCAAATTTGAGCCATACCTTTTGATATGATAGGCCGTTAGATTCTCCTTTTCATCTGAAGTTACACCCACGATGGATAGAATCTTATACACCTCATCTATGAACTCTTAGGGGTCTTCCTCCACCTTGGACCCATGAACTCCGGAGGTTTTATTCTAGTGAAGTCCCTCACTCTTAAGGCCGAAGTATAAGCATGAGTAGCTTGGGCCCCTTGATTCAATGGGTTGGTCATTGCATGGGCTAACGTAGTATTGGCATTCCGGAACTCAACTTTGATAGCCACTCTATCTTGAGGAGCTTGAGGAGCGGGATAAGTCGGTTGCCCCTTGGGTGCACGGTCCCTCGTTGGTCTTCCTCTTTGTAGTGGCATGATCTAGAAAAGCAAAGAGCTTTCGTTAGGAAAAAGTCCTTATCTTACACCTAAAGCACGATATAGATCATGAAGAAGTGAAACATTTACTAAAATGCCTCATAGCCTCTCATACATAGTTGTGATACGCTTCACAACCATGAATAGACTCTAGTCGATGCGGTGTATTGGATTTTGAGGACCATTATCAACTTATGCTCTGATACCAAGTTTGTCACGATCCAATCCTAGGGCATAGACATGGCACGGCGAATGGGAAGCTCAAAGATAATCCAAACAAGCCTCTTAGCATATCGTTACACATCCTTGGTTGCAAAAGCAAATTAAGCAAATGCAAGAGTCAAATAAATGAAAAGGAAAAGGGACTAAGGAAAACCATTCATAATAATAACAGAGTAAGAAGAGTCAAGATTCAATAACATAATCAAACCATGACATATCAATGACACCTCTAACATAGAATGGAGCAGGGGCCAAGACACTTTCTAGGCTCGCCCTCATTTAATAAGTATCTAACATAAGAACAAGAATCTATAAATCATGACTGACAATAGTTATTGCCCTTGAAATTGAGAACTTACCAACTAGCTTCTTCACAAGAATCAACTAGCCACGTGGAGGATGCTTGATAGGAGCTCCGGTTCGTACATGGTAATATCATATAATCATAGAGTATGTGTTAGTACGTTTGAATATTCTAAGTATGTGGAATGTACTGCAACAAGAACTATAAGCCATAATAACGAGTTGCTTAATTATATTTAATGAATATAAGCTCAATATGCCATGTGCAATCAATGCGTAGGATGAAACATGCTTAAGAATAGTCGTACATGCATATCTTACTTAATACCATAAAGTATCATGAATGGATCATCCAACTACCTAGTACTAGAGGGTGAGGGATATAACATAGGTCATAACCCCTTCCGATAGGTAATGGGTAGTACATATGGGTAGAGGAGTAGCATAGGTTGTAACTCCTACAGGTAAGAATGAGATAATGAATAGTATATGAGGGTAGAAAGATAACATAGGTCATAACCCCTACATGTAAGCATAAGATAATACATAACATTAAATCGCATATGAGGGTGAGGCATACCACGTCGTTCATAACACCTTCATATGAGTATAAGATATTGCATACATCAAATCGTATATAAGGGTAAGGTATACAACATAGTTCATAACCCCTTCATATAAAGATTAACCTTGTACTAGCGACTAAGGCATATAACATAGTTTACAGCTCCTTCTAGTAGGCTTCATAATTTAAGAGCATAAACCTTAGCACAAGAACTCAATAACTCATCAACAATGATACTTGTAAAAATCATGCAAGAGGTCATAGAAAAACTTGAAAATTCTTGACTTGACATTTCATCAAACACTCGGTGGGCACATATGAGTACACGTTCAAATCATGCAAAATGCAAGAGTATAGATCATGAAATAGTGAAATCAATGCATCTTAAAGTCATACAAATCAGCCCACCAAATCATGGTAAAACCACATCAGAGGTAACTTGTAAATCATATCAAAAGTTCACAATAGTTCATAGATTTCATAGCTTGAGTCATGTATAGTCTCAATAGACAAAGATCACTTCATAGTATAAGCTCAATTAGAAATTTATGCATAATCAACAATATTTGATAAAATCTCAATATAAATCATGCTCATATTTCATAAGGATAGATACTCATAGGTAATACACCTCGAAATCATGCAATTTTCATAAAATAGGAAGATTGGGCTCTATAGGTGAAAGGACCCAATGGATGAAACCCACATACCTACATTTGGGGATTCCTTGATATAGACTTGAAGAAAACTTGAAGCATAAATGGAGTTCTTGAGATCCGATATTAAGCTTGGGACATTAGAATTTGGATGAAATATTAGGTTAAGTCTTGGAGAGACTTTTGAGAGGGTTTTGAGTGATATACAGTTGAAAAATGGCTAAGTGTAGGTGTGTGCACACATAAGTGGTCATGGGGCTATGACCCCAATGCCCTTGGCCGAAACAGGGAAAATAAGGAAGTGACAACACTGTTCTGCGTTAGGTCTGTTTCGTGGAGCCATCACGGACCCTCTCTGTTTGCGAAAGTCTTCTAATATCCAAGTTATACCTATTTCCCACTCAATTTTTCCCCTGATCGAGAATATGAAGTTGAATTTTCAATATCACGCATAGATTTAGAGATATATGAAAATTACAATTATGGGCATTTCCGAATCATATTTTTGGGGTGTTTCAAAATTAGTGTATTAATTATATTTGGGAGACTTTTAATATATATTTCACTATTATGATTTTTTTCTATAACGGGTTGAATCATCTTGGTAAGTATAAATCTCTCTCTCTCACTTATGTTGTTTTCTGTTGTGTAATACATATATAATATATATTTAATACAGGATTAATTCCGGATGGTACTGGATGTTAATGTGTTATAGTTTTCACGAGGCTTAAATCTGCATTTTGAAATAATTTTGTATTACACAAGTATTAATTCAGGATGCTAGTGGATATTAACATGTAATTTTTCTTCCAACTCCATTTTTAGTATGTATTTAATACAATTTTGATTCAATCTACAAATGATCAACTACTCCTTTTTTATTCACATGTAATTCTCCGCTAATTCAATATTTTTTAATTCATTATCCACGCAAGACTAATTCCATTTGTTACGATTAATTTACTTTTTTTAATTCATCATCCATAATAGGTTAATTCAATTTGATACGATTAATTTACTTTACTTAATCATTATCCATACTAGACTAATTTAATTTGATACAATTAATTTACTTTTTTTAAATTCATCATCTACGCTAGTTTAATTCAATTTTATATGATTAGTTTACTTTTTTTAATTCATCATTCATGCTTGTTTAATTCAATTTGTTATGATTAATTTATTTTTTATAATTCATCATCCATGCTAGCTTAATACAATTTGCTACGATTAATTTGCTTTCTTTAATTCATCATTCATGCTAGTTTAATTCAATTTCATATAATTAATTTACTTTTTCTTTAGTTCATCATCCACGCTAGTTTAATTCAATTTCTTACAATTAATTTATTTGTTTAATTCATCATCCATACTAAGTTAATTCAATTTGATACGATTAATTTACTTTTTTCTAAATTCATCATCCATGCTAGTTTAATTCAATTTTATATAATAAGTTTACTTTTTTTTAATTCATCATTCACGCTAGTTCAATCCAACTTGTTACGATATAATTTACTTTTTTAAAATCATCATCCACGCTAGTTTAATTCACTTTGATACGACTAATTTACTTTTTTTAAAAATTCAACATCCATGCTAGACTAATTCAATTTAATACGATTAATTTACTTTTTTCTTAATTCATCATCCAAACTAGATTAATTCAATTTAATACGGTTAATTTACTTTACTTAATTCATCATCCATGCTAGTTTAATTCAATTTGTTACTTTAATTTATTCAATTCATAATCCACGCTAGTTTAATTCAATTTCTTACAATTAATTTACTTTTGTTTTAATTCATCATCCATGCTAGTTTATTCAATTTGATACGATTAACTTACTTTACTTAATTCATCATCGACTCTAGTTTAATTCAATTTGTTATGATTAATTTATTTTTTAATTCATCACCCATGTTACTTTAATTCAATTTGTCTCGATTAATTTACTTTACTTAATTCAGTTTTCACACTAGATTAATTCAATTTTGATATGATTAGTTTACGTTATTTTAAATTCATCATCCACGCTAGTTTAATTCAATTTGTTACGATTAATTTTTTTTAATTCATTATCCACACTAGTTTAATTCAATTTGATATTATTAGTTTACTTTTTTTAATTCATCATCCAAGCTAGTTTAATTCAATTTGTAGCGATTAATTTATTTTTTTTAATTCATCGTCCACGCTAGTTTAATTTAATTTGATACGATTAATTTACTTTACTTAATTCATCATCCATGCTAGAATAATTCAATTTGATATGAATAATTTACTTTTTTTAAAATTCATCATCTATGCTAGGTTAATTCAATTTGATACGATTAATTTACTTTTTTAATTCATCATTCATGCTAGAATAATTCAATTGGATATGAATAATTTTACTTTTTTTAAATTCATCGTCCATGCTAGGTTAATTCAATTTGATACGATTAATTTACTTTACTTAATTCATCATCCATGCTAGTTTAATTCAATTTGTTACGATTAATTTATTTTTTCAGTTCATCATCCATGCTATTTTAATTCAGTTTTTTTTTCAATTAATTTACTTTTAAAATTTTCGTACATGCTAGTTTAATTTAATTTTATATGATTAGTTTACTTTTTTTTAATTCATCATCCCTGCTACTTTAATTCAATTTGTTTCGATTAATTTACTTTACTTAATTCAGCATTCATGCCAGATTAATTCAATTTTGATATGATTAGTTTACTTTTTTAAAATTCATCATCCACACTAGTTTAATTCAATTTGTTACGATTAATTTATTTTCTTTATTCATCATTATTGATACCCAATTTTTACCCTCCATAATATAAATTAACTATTGAGCTTTTAATTTTGACAATTTGAAATTATTAGCTTTCAAAGGTACAAAAAGTATTTTCTCAAATAAATTTTTATTTTATTTTAGGAGTTATTATTTTGTAATTAATTTAATATTTTAGGTTGATAATATTAAAAGTTCTTCAATTAATTTATATTATTACGTATTGTAGTAAAATTAGTCAACTAAATTCAATTTCATTACTTTTAATTAGTCATAATGCATTTGAAGTGGCTAATTTCTTAAATCCAACTCCCCTACACCTTGAACCCATTTTCAGCCTTATTTTGGACCCAATTTAATCCAATTTTTGGGACCAAACCCAATCAACATAACCCAATACACAACACAATCCTACATATTTTCAACATATTATACATATATCACATACATTACATTTGCACGGGTGTGTGTTGTTCACGCGCCCCCAATTTCTTTTCCCTCTCTTTTTCCTTTCCCTTCATATGTATACTACACTCGGGTAAGTTAATTAAGGGTGACCAACATGGGTTGTGCTGCACTGGTGGAAGCACCAGAGGTCTCAAGTTCGAGCCCTGGGAATGGAAAAAATCCTGTTGGAAGCACCACCCCCAAAATGCCCTACAGTGCGCGATTCAGATTCAGTCGGGGCTCCATGGGCTCCGGACACCAGGTGGAAGCCAAACAAAATTAATTAAGGATGACCAAAAAGTCTTGAAAGTTAAAAAGATTGACAAGAGTTTTAATTATTGGGGGTAGGTGATAATTTTATGGTTAATAATTAATGTGCTTTGACCACTTTTTCAACAAGTCCTCAAATATTTTTTTTACACTTTGACCTAAACTTTATTAACTCTAATATATTAAAAAAAATAAAAAAAAGTCGTGCATCCGTATAATCCCGCCTCCAACGACCATTTGGTGTCATTTCTTTCTTCTTCTTCTTCTTCTTCTTCTTCTTCTTCTTCTTCTTCTTCTTCTTCTTCTTCTTCTTCTCCTTCCTCCTCCTCCTTCTCCCTATGTTATTATTGTTGTTTCTTGTGGCTATTATGTTGCGAAGAAGAAAGGAGAGAGCATAGCATTTTTTTTCTCGAAAATCTTTTGGATTTGAGAAAAAAATTGAATTTCCATTAATTTGATGCTAAATTTCATTGTTGTATCACTGGGCATTTCTTGAAAGGTGATTTTTTACCATTTTGGTAAGTTAATATTATTGTTTTGTCTGTACTGCTCATCTGGATTTTCTAGTTTTCTACTATTTTGGTTTAATTTGTTTCAATAATTGTTAAAATATACTTTTAGCAACTATTGCATATGCTCTAGCTGTTGTTTTAGCAATTGTTAAATATTATTCAACAATTATTAAAACCCATTCAGTAACTCATCTAATAATTGTTGAAATATAATTCAGCAATTGTTAAAATCGATGCATGTGTTCTAGCTGCTATTTTAACAATTGTTGAATATTGTTTAACAATTATTGAAACATATTGAGTGACTCACGCAACAATTGATGAAATGTATTCTACAATTGTTAAAACCGCTGGCATGCTCTAGTTGTTGTTTTAACAATTGTCGAATATTATTTAATAATTGTTGAAACAAATTGAGTAATTCATTCAATAATTGTTGAAATGTATTCAACAATTGTTAAAACTGCTCGCATGCTCTAGCTGTTGTTTTAACAATTGTTGAAGCACATTGAATAACTCATGCAATAATTGTTAAAACTATTGCACATGCTCTAGTTGTTATTATAAAAATAGTTGAATATATTTTAACAATTGTTGCATGAGTCCCTGAGTGTATTTCAACAATTGTTAAATACTATTCAACAATTGCTAAATTAACTGCAGATAGAATCAAAGCAAAATCATGGTTAGTCTTCTTTTAATCATAACATAGTACAGACGTCCATACTATTAACGGGGGATAAAATAACAATAGGAGTGGATTGCACTGGTGAATGGGTTGAGTCCAACAATCGTTATATTTGGCATTGGAAAAATAAAGAAATGGTAGAGACAATAGCAATAATGGTGGACTGAGATGTCACATATTATGATTTTGCAAACACAATCATTTTCTATTGTGAACTAAATTGTGAATTGAAAGATCTTACCATCACCTACATGCATAGTTGCGGTGAAAAGCAAAGGTCCGCTCCATTTAGGATAAAATATCAAATAAGTTTGCATACTTATTTGGAAGATAAAGGTAGACCCATTTTAAGGGTATATGTGGTTGAAATATTGATTGAAAATTGTCAAAATCAACAAATATTAAATGATGAATGTGATTCGGCGGATATTGATATTCTAGACGAAGAAAGTCTTAGTGTACAAAATACTCCTCAGACTCTTTCTACTCCTACTCCTACTCCTAAAGTTGTCAGTAATACGCCGGGAACCACACAATCATCACAATTTAGTTATGCTCAAGATGATGAAACTGATTTTTTCATCGGTATGTCATTCAAGAATAAGCAAGAGTTAGATATTGCCTTGAAAATTACTTGTGTGAAGAAAGATTTTCGAAAGAAGAAGGTGATCAATTCACGTGCTATGTATTGTGTGAAATGTGTACATCCTGAATGCAAGTGGTGGTTGAGAATTGTAAAGCGCCAGAGTTCTAATAGGTTTTTCATTATAAAGTATGAAAAAATACATACATGTAGTTCACAATATCTCACAGCCATAATCCCCCTGCCACGGCGAAAGTCGTTGGTGCATACTTCAAGGATAGGTTCCTAAAAGGTAAATGTCCTTCAACAAAGATATATTGAGAATTCAATTCATATTGAATTAGGTTGCATGGTTAGCTATTGGAAGGTTTGGAAGGGAAGTGAGATTGCAAAGGCTTTGGTAAGGGGGACATATGAGCACGGGTATGCAGTGCTTAATGCTTACTATTATATGCTTACAAGGGTAAATCCAGAAAGTAAGATAAATTTGCAGCTTGATGAAAATGATAGGTTCAAGTATTTTTTTGTTGCCTATGGAGCTTACATTCTTGATTTTCGACATACTTGAAAAGTCTTAGCTGTGGATGGAACATTTTAAAATAGTAAATATGGATGCATGTTGTTATCTGCAGTAGCACAAGATACAATAAAAATAACAACAACATTACCCCAGTGCCTCAAAGACTCCCGCCCATTGCGGGGTAAGGGGGGTCAGATGTACGCAGCCTGACCCCTATGTTTAAAAACACAGCGTGACTATTTCCAGATGACCCATGATGATCGTCGAAAGTTGCATTGACTAACTGCTACTTCACAATTGAAAGAATCGCAGACATTTTAAAGAGCCATTTTGCTTTATTCCATAATACCCCAAAGCCAAAAAATAGTGAATCTTTGGCTCCATCCGAGATTGATGAAAAAACATAAGATGTAGAAGGTCATATTTTTTCAGTGGCATTTTAAGTAGTCGACACGGATTGTGATGCCTCCTATCGATATATTTTGGAGCAGATGAGTAACCCTGAATTATGCATTATTTCTGACAGACATCCAAGTATTCAAAAGATTGTTGAGATGTGTTTCCTTCGACTCATTATGGTTGTTGCATGAGGCACCTCGGAGAAAATATCTCAAATAACTTTCACAATGGAAAAATCATCTTTCACTTTTATAAAGCAGCAAAAGTATATAATGTAGATGAATTTAATGATCACTTCAACCAAATAAGAGATATGGCTCTAGGAGATGCCGCACACTTGGAATATTGGATTTCATAGATGGAGCATTTTTCAGTAATAAATTTTTCATATCATCTCATTTTTAGTGTACTCAGTAATATTTATGTCATATTTTTTAGTAATATCAACAGTTTTACTTGTTTTTTGTACGTACAAAATCATGACATCAAATATTGCTGAGTCGATTAACGCAGTGCTTCTTGATGAAAGATAATATTCAATTGCTACTTTTTTTAACAAAATAAATCAGATATACGGAGAAAAGTTTCATGAGAGGCGCAATATGTTCATTAATACATAAACCATCTTTGTTCCAAAGATAGAACAAAAAATCACTGAAAATGTCAATTTGGGGAATAAGCTATAGGTTCGTCAAACTGTCAACTATTAGTATCTTGTCACTGGTCACAATGTAGTTACAATGGTTAATTTTTAATGTGAATTTGTAGTTGTAGAGTTTTTGACCTTGAGAAAATGCCATGTCCATATGATATGGCAGTGCTCCGATGTCACTATGGTGATGATTATGGAAGAGCTAAGAAGAGATGAAAAGGAATCATACAATCATTTCCAACAAAGAAAAATAAAGGTACTATCTACAAAAAGAGCGGACAAAAAAGAATAACATGCTCGGACGAAGTGCTCCACAGGTGTAGATTTTGATTATTATTTGTTGTTTGTCAATATTTCTTAAATATATTTTGTCACAACCCAAGCCTAGGGCCTAGACGTGATAGGCGAATGGGGAACCCAAAGGAACACCAAACAAGCCTCATATAGCATATCATTACACATCCTTGATCACAGAAGCAATGCAAAACAACGTAAGAAACATAAATAAGGGGAATTGGGACTATCGGAGAGACTCATATTTAAATAGCTTGAGTATCATAAGTAATTCAAAGCTCAATCATGATACATAACTTGCCCAACAACACCTCTAATATAGGACTTAACGGGGGCTAAGACAAGCAATTGGGCTCACCCTTATAGTAAAGTACCAAAGAGAAGGATAGTCTTTAATATATAGCTTAAGAACATAGATTTTTCCCTCGCACATAAGGACTCACCAACTAGCTTGAATTGATACCACTAGCCACATGGAGGAAGATGATGACCAAATGAAGCTCTGGTTCCTACATAGTAACATCATGTAGGCATAGAGTATGCATTAGTACATTTGAATGTACTAAGTATGTAGGATGCAATGTTATAAGAGATAGGCATCATAATCAAAATGTATAACAACAGGCAATAGGCAAAATATAACAATATTGCATGTATGATCAATTCTTAAGTAAAACATGCTTAAGTAACTCATACTTATATAGGATAGCATATGTGTAGAAAAGACCAAGCTAGATTTCCAAATCTACAACCCTTTGGTAGGTTAGTGATGATGCCGCCCCATCACTTAAGTGGATGAGTACTAACCCTCATATAGGTTGGTGATAATGCCACCCCATCACCAAGGTGGATAAGTACTAACCCTCATCTAGGTTGATGAGTACTAACCCCCATCTAGGTTAGTGATGATGCTGCCCATCACTTAGGTGGATAAGTACTAACCCTCATCTAGGTTGATGAGTACTAATCCCCATCTAGGTTAGTGATGATGTCATCCCATCACTAGGTAGAGAAGTACAAACCCTTCACTAGGTTATCCGGGCGCTTGGACCCCCCCTCCCCCCCCCGAATTGGGCATGATTGAGTTCTACATTTTACATAGGATTTATCATATGGTCTTATGCAATACGTCACATAGGAATAATCATATACATAAGCTCATTTCATCATCATAACATCATTTATATCATATCTCATGCTTAGGACCTTCAATTCCTCAAGAAACCATAACCGGACATTTTATCAAACACTTTGGGGGTGTGTAGTGAGGGTAAAAGACCATGCCATTTAGAGATGAAATCATGTAAGAAAATATATTGTAAAACCATCAATCAATACTTTGAAATACCCCCAAAACATTAACAGCGAAACCCCTCATCAAAACTTACAATAGATCCAAGATATATAGCTCACAATATAGCAAAATAATTACAACTTTACATAGCTTTAACATAGTTCATAAACATGTTCATACTAGTAAACCCATTTGTAAACTCCACTTTAAATCGTGCAATTTAGGAAAAATGAGGCTTGGGTATTATGGGTGAAAGGAAACCATGAAAGAAACCTACATACCTTAGGTCTAGAGTTGCTTGGAATTGAGATTGGGAAGAATGGAGGCTTGGAAATGATCTTTGAATCTAATCTTGTTCTTGGATTTCCTTGAAATTGAATTGGGGCTTGATGGAGGCTTTTGAGAGAATTGAGAGTGTATTTGAGATGAGAATAATGAATTTGAACCTTTTGAAATATTGTTTAGGTCTTTTAGGAAGGTTAAGATAGCATTGGAAGTCTAAAAAGGGCATTGGAGTAATTAAAATTTACGGAGATGCCATAAATGAACGGATTAAAAAATTGACAAAGTGTCATCTCATTAAAGACTTCACTGGTTATGTGGAACTCTATGGGTCATGTGGAGTGCCCGTGTGAAGTGCCTGAGTGAAAAAAATAGAAGTTGGAAAACTTGAAAAAAAATTGACGTCTCGTCACTAAGACGGACCACTTCATGGGACGTGTAGTGTTACACGGACCTTGTACTAGTCCGTCCCACCTTACTTAGACAAGAAAATGTTGTTACCCACCACACGCCTAGGTGACATGGCCCGTACCCCTTCACATGAGCTGTACTAGACCATACTGCCCGTATGGTTGCCTGTGGGGCTTTACTGCACAGGAGGATCTCACGAAAATGGTCATAACTCCTTCATTCGACGTCGGAATGAGATGAAACAAAGTGCGTTGCAAAGCTAAATCAAAGGGATTTCATTTGACATGTTGTGGGCTACCCAGTTCCAAATGTCTAAGATTTATGCTAGTTTAAAGTTGACCTTTGTATGAAACAACACCCAAAACTCAACTTGGAGGTAAATCTTGAACTCGTTTAGGTACTAGGAGTCTCCCATGAATCTTGTACACCCCTAACCTCACCAAATGAGGCTTAAAACATAGATATATAAGAGCATAAACTTACAGAATTGTCACATTTTTTAATATTAATGTTGAATAAACATTGTTGTTGAATGCTTCAGTTCTCAAGAAATTGACAGTCGCTTCAACAATTGTTTAAATTGTTGAGAAATTTTTCTCAACATGTTGAAGTAGCTTCAACAATTATTCAAATTGTAGAGAAAATTCTATAGCAAGTGAGAGGTCTGATTTGACAATTGTTGAAATTGTTGAGAAACATTTTTACAAGTGAGTTGGTTGATTTAAGAATTGTTGAAGTTTTGAGTATTTCTGGGCCTTTATAGATTTATAGATTTTAGCAACTGGGTTGTCTGATTTAACAATTGTTGAAGTTGTTGAGAAGAAATTTTAGCAAGTGGATTGTCTGATTTAACAATTGTTGAAGTTGTTGAGAAATATTTTCACCAATAAACTCATGTCTAAGGACCATTATACATATATTACTGTATTTATCAATTAATATGACTTATATAATCAATTAACAATCAAATTGCCCGATTAAGGTTGATTATGCATTCAATTACTTGATTGTCTGTCCGTTATGAATAAATTATCATGTAATTGCATGAAAACGTAAATAAAGTCAAGTCCAAGTACCATTATACTTATAAATTACTTTATTTATCAATTAATATAATTTGTATAATGTTTAACAATCAAATTGCTCAATTAAGGTTGATCATGTGCTCAATTACACGATTGATTGTACGTTATGAACAAATTACCATGATTGCACGAAATCACCAATAAATTCAAGTTTAAGTACCATAATACGAATAAATTACTTCATTTATCAATCAATATGATCTATATAATGATT
>JAABOM020042412.1:0-54139 GCA_011800125.2 Solanum clarkiae
ATTTACCACATAACACATATACACAAGACCCTCTTAAGCGTTAGACGCCCATAGCACCCGTTAACACGAGAATCAAGCACTTTCAAGAATGGACGCTACTTTGACCAATCCATGTCATGAATTATTCACAAATAATTAATATAAGTAAAATGTGGGGTGTTACAAATGGTCTATGAGACTAGGACTTACGAGTCGTAGATCAAGCTACTACTTATAGTCAGCGTTTTGTAGATCTAACTCAGTGATTTTAAATCCTGAACCTAGTAAAGTGTAAAAAGGGGTCAAAATTAATTTGACCCCATTTTCAACCCTAATCACCAAAAAATTACCCAAATTTTTTCCCCAATCCTATTTTCGATAATTTTCTCGATGGTGTTACCATATTATCGGCAAGAAAATCGGGCAAGCCTAGGGTTTCACCTATTTTCATCCCTTTTTCATCTCCAAAGCCTTCACCATCACTGGTAAGCCTCTTGGTTAAATTCCAAGCTTAAAATTTCAATAAATCCTTATTGTGTGCTTTGATGATGGTGATTGGTTTATGTTTTTAAATATCAAATTCTTGTTTTGAATGAATGGGGGATGCAAAATTAGCGTTATTTCTGATGTACTTGATTGCTACGCCTACAAGTTGGTGTTATGGCCTTTTGATTGCTAATGAATTATCTATGATATCCTGCTCCTTGAGTGACTGAAGGATTACTCTTAGTTTATGAATGTTCATTGATTTTCAATTTCACAGGAGCATGATAGTTATTTTGATGTAGTCGGAATCATGGGTTGATCAATTTTTGTTGTACTTGCTAAGCTTTAATCCAAGTAACTTTGAATGTGATTGAGTAAATTATTGTGTGTGATTTGTTGCTAGTGACATAGGTGCAAATTTGAATGTGTTAGGGAAGGATGAATGATTGTGTGTTGATTGCTAAATCCTATTCGATAGGGGTAGATTTGTTTTGAAATCATATTTAGGATATGGGTTATCTTGTGCATAGGATTTGCGTGTTGGTGAACTTGCTTCGATGCTACTAGGAAAGTATTTGAATTGTTTATAGGGTCCATGTGATGAATTGAGCTACATCACGTACCTAGAAATCTCAGTCATGAGAGTCTTTTATGACTCATAGATATGTCTATGAGTCATAATTGCATCTCCTAGGAAGTTTTTGTGATGTCATATTCTGAATTAGTTATCACATGAGAACATGTATGAGTCGCAGATCCCTCTAAGAGTCATACATGAGTCTCATGGACTCATGCCTATCCTAATCTTGCTCCCCAAAACTTTATAGAAACTTGTTTATGACCCGTCACCCAAGTCAAGAGTCATAACAGGGTCTCATACAATGTTCTAGTGTTCATTTTTGTTATGGACTTCTTGTTTACAGGATCACAGTATGACTCGTAGTTCCAACTACGAGTCGTACCTAATTCTCGTGTCACCTATCCGCAATTGATCCAAGTAAAGTTTCTTGTGTTCTTATTTTCAATTGTTGATAGTTGGGGCTTATGGTGGTTTGTCTGTTGTTTATTCTTTATTCTTCTGGTACCATGGCACCAAAAGAAAAATACTCTCATATCGATGAATTTAGAAAATAACTCATTGTGAGCCTATAGATGAGAAGCATTTCGGTGATGGGCAGACCTAATTGTGTAGGTCATCAAAGAATCTTGATGTTCGTCTGAACCTTGAGGGTGGGGTACCACTGACTAGGGCAGCAGCTACTAGGGCTAGCCAGATTCAAACTCAGGATGACAGCCCCTCCCAGTGTAATGAAGAAGGCAACGCTTCGAGTGACAGTGGTACACCTCAGATGACTCCATCAGTTGTGGAACCAAGTTCAAAATAGGGCCCCCAATATAGAGATTATACCCAATCCATAGTCGTCCCATCATCTTCTTCAGCACTGGATCATATTGCTCACCTGGGGGCGTCGAAGGCGTGGAGGCCATATTTAATGAGGGTCTGCAACCAAAGGGGCAAGGAAAGACTATACAGTCAATTTATGAGGAGCCTTGATTGATTGCTAATAGATTGAGCCGTGTCCCAGGACTTGAGGACACAATGACATGACGTGGATCTGGGTGATTGACTGATAGGTTCAGATGCTATGTCCTAACCTTAGTTCAGGAGTTTTATGCAGCCACCATTCTCTGTGATCTTCCCAAAGAGCAAAAACCTCTCGAGTAGATGAGATTGAAAGAGGTTTTACTAAGAGGACAATGGGTCAATATTTCAAAGGAGATGATCCGCCAAGTCCTTTTTGGTCCCAAGTATTGAGTACTAAGATCTACAGCCAAGTTTAATCATAGACTGCGGCAGCTTATGACAGCATTGATTTCAAAGAATTTGGTACAGAGGGAAGAGTTGTTGAGATAGGTTGCCGGCCATATTGATGAGCATGGTCCAGAGCCTGCCTGGGTCACTACACATACTGAACCCATTATGAAGGCTTCCCTCTCTTTCCATGCCAAAATTTGGTGGGCGATTGTCAGATCTCACATCCATCCCATGCTAACAAATAATGTGCTTACATTAGAGCGAACTGTATTGGTGGCCAACATTTTGGCTGGCTACGTTATTGATTAGGCTCAACTCACAACAGAGCAAATTCATGAGTCAACACTCAAGAGGGCCACGTGCATTCCATTTTCGGTCTAGATATGCAGACTTTGCATAGAGTCCAAGGTTCAGATTTTGTTTTATCTTGACTAGTTGGTATCGGCCCTACTCACTTTAGATCCCATCCCGATCAAGGCTGATGAGAACCTTGTGGCACTTCAGATGACACAACCTCCTCCCATGCCTTAGACATTTTCTCTAGAGCCACCATAAGAGGGTTCGATGATCGCCCCCATTGCTACTTCAGGTTCTACAACTGATTAGAGAACCTAGCAGCTTGAGACAGTCGATATTGTTAGGGTCCCCACTTCAGCTGCACCTGCACCAGAGGCCATTACACAACATACTCCTTCAGCAAGCATACCTTATGTGTCTGCTATAGTTTTTCAAGCCATGGCGCAAAGGGTTTCATGTGCCGAGGTTCAATTGTCTCAGCTAATTCAGCAGATAAAGCCATGGGTCCGCCAGACTGTTGAAGACATAGAGGAGAAATTCAAGGCTTTCACCATTTCTATAGTTCAGGAGCATATTTCTATGGTGGATGTCCGCATTGATGCCTTTGAGGAGAGGCTACAGAAAAGATTAATTTGATTTTGACATTGTACATTGAGGACAACGTACAATTTCTTTGTTGGGGTGTGGGAAGTAATGGACTGAGGTAAAATATGAGTAGCTTGTGGTCCATAACTACCCCAAATTTTTAACTCAAGTTTTCTTTCCTGTATTCTTTTTCCTCGTGGATATTTAATTTTTATTGAACCGGCATGTTTATCATGTCTAAGATGATATTTGTAGTACGTAGTAGTTGAACTTATGGCATGTACCTTGTTTTTGATGTTTTATGAAATATTTTGAATGTTAGTACCCACCAAATTTTTTTAGTAGTAGTGATATTGCAATTATACATTTTTGAATGATTTGGCAATATTTGTTCTGATTAAGTGAGGGCAATTTGATACATGAAACATGATTTATGAGTTTCTATTAGCTATGTATGCAATGTCATGTGTATGTGTATGTGAGCTGATTTTTTTTATTCTTGCATTGTCTGCTGATTTAGAACTTTCTCGGATACTTTAAGTTGGACTAGAGGTTATATGTACTAGGAAGGGATCTTAGGCCCTTGTTCTTTGAATTAGTCCACTTTTGCCTAAAATGACTAACCAAATGAGAAATCCATCCCCTGTTCCAAATATTTGAGCCTTACGTGTACTATATCTTTCTTAACGCTTCATTAGCCTAACCTTGTCTAGTGAAGTACCTTGAAACCGACCCTGGTCAATCCTTGATCATTGTGAACCTTTATTTAGGCAAAAAGCCTATATGAGGGTCGCTACGAAAAGTGCCATAGTTTGGGGAATAGATATTGTGCACTTCGATATAGGCTAAAATCCTAAGTTGAGGGTGGCCAGTGTAGGGGTAAAATAGCAAAATTGAGGTTGTGAGTTGGGAATATGAAGAAAGAGAAGAAAATCATGATCCTAGTGAAAGAAAGAGAAAAAGATGCCTTAGATTGAGTTGAACAAGCAAAATGATGTCTGAAAATAAGGCAAAAGCTGTAAAAGAGGAGAAAATACCTGGAAAAGCTTGAATATGAAGAAAAAAAAAGGAGAATAAGGTGAAAATCATCGAGTTGTTAATGTGAAATTATTGAACATCATGGTTCAAGCTTGGCCTTTAGTTATTAGTTGTCTAAAATGCCATACCAAAGCCCCTTGAGCCTACATTACAAGCCTATAAAGTCCTAAAGTGATCCTAACCCAATTAATCAAAAGTCCGAGTTATAAGTATATGGGAAAGCCTATGGTATTGGTCATTATGCATGAATGTCATTTGTGAGATTGAGTGTGCTTGCACTGTCCCATAATTAAATTATGAAATCTTCATTGAGTGTTTAAAAGGGACTTCTTTCTTGTGAGGGTATTTGCATTGCATTGCCAATATTTTACTTATCTAGTGATTGTGTATTGTTGTTATTCCTTTACTTGTCATAGTTGTGTTATCAAATACACTAATATGCTTTGATTTTCTAAATAGCTACATGATCTTGTTTTGGAGAAGCCGATATGTGTACCTGAGTTGGATTTCAGTATGGTATATGCCATTAGGTTGATTGCTATGTGTTGCTTTAGTATATATATATAAAAATAGTTGTTGCTTAAGAACAAGCAATAATGCTTAGTTGATGGTGTAGCTGTGCTATCAAAATAAGTAGGTTAGTACCAGAGGTTTGTAAATGGCTTCTCTTCTATTTCTTCTCCTATGACTAAATTGACACAAAAGAATGTGAAATTTGTGTGGACCAATGAGTGTGAAAAGAGTTTCCAAACTTTGAAAGATAAGCTTGTCTCTGCTCCTATCTTGGCTTTACTGGAAGGGTTGGAACGTTTTTTTGTATATTGTGATGCCCCAAGAATTGGTTTGGGGTGTGTTTTGATACAATGTGGTTAGGTGATTGCATATGGCCCTAGACAACTTAAGGTGCATCAGAAGAATTATTCCACCCATGATCTTGAATTGACGGCCATGGCATTTGCTTTGAAAATTTGGAGCCACTATTTTTATGGGGTTTATGTTGATTTGTTTACTAACCACAAAAGTCTCCAATATGTGTACACCCAAAAGGATCTTAACTTGAGACAAAGAAGGTGGTTAGAGCTTCTTAAAGATTATGATATGAGTGTGCACTACCACACTGGCAAAGCTAATGTTGTGGTCAATGCTCTAAGTAGAGTGTTTATGGGTAGTCTAACTCATGTTGATGATGGTGGCAAAGAGGTGGCTAGAGAGGTTCATTGGTTGGCTAGATTAGGAGTTAGGTTGGATGAAGTTGATAATGGTGGTGTAGTTGTTGTTGATGGTTCAAAATCTTCCTTAATTGAGGAGGTAAAGGAAAAACAATATCTTGACCCACCTTGCTAGAGTTGAAGGCCTTGGTGGGAGATGGTAAAGTGAAGGTTTTCTCCCATGGGGGATATGGTGTACTTAGGTACCAAGGTAGATTTTATGTGCCAAATGTGGATGATTTGAAAGAATTGATCTTGAAAGAGGCTTATAATTCATCCTATTCAATTCACCCTAGTTCTACAAGGATGTATAGAAATTTGAGGGAAGTGTTTTGATGGGGTGGTATGAAGAGAGACATTGCCAAGTTCATATCCGGATGTCACAATTGTCAACAAGTAAAAGCCAAACATCTAAGGCCGGGTTGGCCTAGCCCAAGATATAGAGATTCCTACTTGGAAGTGGTAGGAAAACAACATGCATTTTGTGGTTGGGTTGCCTAAGACTAGGAAACATTTTGATTCTATTTGTATTGTTGTGGATAGAATGATAAAGTCGGCTCACTTCCTACGGTCAGAACTACTTATGGTGCTGAAGATTATGCCAAATTGTACATTTATGAGTTGGTTAGACTGCATGGGTTTCCCTTGCCTATCATTTTGGATCGTGGTTCTCAATTCACTTCTCACTTTTGGAGGTCTTTCCAAAGAGGTCTTCGTACCAAGGTTAAGCTTAGCATGACCTTTCATCCTCAAATGGATGGTCAAGCCAAGAGGACTATCCAAGTTCTTGAGGATATGCTTAGAGCTTGTGTTTTGGAGTTTAAGGGTATTTGGAATAAAGATCTTCCACTCATTGAATTTGCTTATGACAATAGCTACCACTCAAGCATTGGTATGGCTCCTTTTGACGCCCTTTATGGTAGGCGTTATAGATCCCCGGTTGGATGGTTTGAAGTGTCAAAAATGTCTTTGATAGGTTTGCATTTGGTCATGGAGGCCTTTGAGAAGGTGAGGTTCATTAGGAGAGATTGAGAAATACCCAAAGTAGATAAAAGTCCTACTCCGATGTGACGAGAAGAGATCATGAGTTTAAGGTTGGTGATTAGGTTTATTTGAAAGTCTCACCTATGAAAGGTATGGTTCAATTTAGAAATAAGGTTAAGTTAAGCCCAAGATTTGTGGGTCATTATAGTTTTAAGGAGGAGTAGTAAGTTTGCATATGAGTTGGATTTCCCAATAGAGATGGACATGGTTCATCCAGTCTTCCATGTGTCCATGTTGAGAAAGTGTGTGGGTGACCCTAATGCTATAGCGCCTTTGGATGTTATGGATGTTTTAGAAGATAATTTGACTTATGAGAAGGTCGTAGTGGAGATTTTCGATAAAAAGTGAAGAGGTTGAGATAGCTTCCGTAAAGGTCCTTAGGAGGAACCAACAAATTTAAAGTGCCACATGGGAAGCCGAGGTGGACATAAGAAAGTGATAACCATATCTTTTCCGCTCTACTCAATCCTAAGGTACAAATTAAGTCCCCTATATAATTTCATGTCTTCAGATTCAGCCCTTACGTTATTTTGCATGCATTTATGATCATGGTAACAAGTTTATGGTGATTTTTGACATTAATGTTGAGATTTTGAAAATGATGTTTAAATATGTTTGTTGCATTCATGTCAGGCTGAAATCTTCATGATTACTTCTCTTATGTACATTTCTTTGACATTTAAGGATGAATGTTCCCAAAGGGGAGATATTGAAATGCCCTAAAAACGCTACCAAAATGTGCATCGAAAATGCCCATAATCGTAATTTGCATATATCTCAAAATCCATGCGTGATATCAAAAATTTGATTTTGTATTCTTAATGAAGGGGAAAAATTGAGTGGAGAATGGATATAACCTCAATTTTAGAGGATCCATAGCGAAAAATGATTTTCACCAAATTTATAATTCCAGTGGTTGTCCGCGATGGCTCTACAACTTGAACTTGTCGCAGAATAGTGTTGTGACTTCTTTATTTTTCCTGTTTCAACCTAAGGCCTTGTGGTCATAGCCCCACGCCCACTTATATGTAAAAATACCTATACTTAGTCATTTTCAACACTACATCACTCAAGACCATCTCAAAAACCTCTCCAAGACTTAACCAAATATTCCACTGAAATTAAAGTGTCTCAAGCCTAATCTCAAATCTGAAGAACTCTGTTAAAGCTTCAAGTCTCCTCCATATATACATCAAATTTAGGTATGTGGGTTTCAACTATTGGCCCTTTCACCCATGGTGCGCAATCTTCCTATCTTATGAAAATTGCATGTTGTCAAGTTGTATTATCTATAGGTATCTTTTATTGTGGATTATAATCATTAAATATATTGAGATTTTATGAAATTTTGATTGAATATGCATGTCTATCTATCTCAAGTTTATACTATGAGTTGGTTTTGTCAACTGAGAATATGTATGTTTTGAGTTATGAGACTATGATCTATTTTGAGATTTGATGTTGGATTTCAAGGTATCTCATATGAAGGTTTTGCAATATATTTATAGGTTGATTTGCATTGAGTTTTCTCATATGATTTCACTCCTGAATTGCATGATTTTGAACAAGCATTACACACCATCCAAGTGTTTGATAAAATGTCCAGTCAAGAATTCTAAACTTAGTTATATGTGATGAATATGGCTATCAAGTATTTTATGAATTCATGAAATTTATCTATGCTTATGCAAGTATGAAGTTAAGCCCTATTTTTAAGATTTGATGTTTGATGATGATCAATTCTCATGTTTCATGTTATGCTCACCATTATAGGTCAAGTATGTTTAAGAGCTACTTATGTCATGATTCCATGTTTATTACAAGTTATAAAAAGTATGACTATTATAAGTATACTGTGGGATTAGACTTAGCACCGATGGATGGAGGATTTGCTCTCTTTCCTTGAACTATGTGTCAACATTGTATTATGTTATACCCTTGCTATACTAGTGGATGCATTTAGTTCACTTTCTCTTGAAATTCTTCCTGAAATGGGATGGGCTCCCGTAAGGCAAAATTTCTCATGAAATCCTTTCCAAAATGTGATGGGCTACTATAAGGAAGGTTCCTTCTCTTAAATGGGATGGGCTCCTGTAAGGTAAAGTATGGTTTACCTTGGCAAGTAGACCACCTCTTTATCGACGAGGGGTAATCTTCGAGATTTCAAATTGTGGCTTTCTTGGTCTTATTCTTTGTCGGTTGAGGTCTCTTCCCACACATGTATTATTTTCTATGCAAGTTGAATGATTTACAAGAATGTTTTACTTCAAGCACTGATCATGCATGTCATATTGAGATTAGGCTTATCTATTGCCTATTACTATTCATTTTTACAATATTGGCTTATGTCTTGTTGCCTTGCATTGTACGTACTCAGTACATTCAAACGTACTAACATATACTCTATGCTTACATGATATAACCATGTAGGAACCGGAGCTTCTCTTGATCATCCTCCGCATGGCTAGTGAGATTATTCGAAGAAAAGCTTGGTGAGTCCTCAAGTTTGGGGACACTATCTACTTTCTCTTGAAATTTCTAAGACTTCTTGATATTGAACATTTGACATTATGAGGGTGAGCCAGGAGAGTGTCTTGGCGCCATTCCATTCTATTTTTAGAGGTATCGTTGGAATATTGTAATGTATTTATGCTATAAGCTTGACTTTGATGTTTTTATGATTATCATAGACTTCCCTTTGTCCCGCTTCCTTTTTATATTATTTCTTATTGTTATTTACTTTGCTTCTGCGTCCAAGGATGTGTGACTGACAAGCTAGGAGGCTTACTTGGGTTCTTTCAGGTTCCCATTCGTCGTGTCACATCTAGGACCTAGCTTGGGTCGTGAAACTTTATGTGGAATGTACATTGATTACCGGCAACTTAATAGAGTCACCATAAAGAACAAGTACCCTCTACTAAGGATTGATGACCTTTTTGATTAACTTCAAGGGGCTAGTCACTTTTCAAAGATTGATCTTCGGTCCGCATATCACCAAGTGAAAGTGAGGGAATGTGATATTCCAAGACATCTATCCGGACTAGGTATAGGAACTTTGAGTTAGTGGTTATGTCCTTTGGGTTCGCTAATGCACCGGCTATATTTTTGGATATCATGAATAGGGCCTTTAAACCCTACCTTGACATGTTTGTACTGGTCTTTATTGATGATATCCTGATTTATTCCCATAGTGAGGAAGAGAATGTGAATCACTTGAGGGTGGTGTTGGAAATTTTGAGGAATGAGAGGTTGTGTGCTAAATATAAAAAATGTGAGTTTTGGTTGAAAGAGGTTGCATTTTGGGGGAATATGGTGTCGGGTGATGGCATTAAGGTGGATCCTAAGAAGACGGAGGTGATAAGAAATTGGCTTAGACCTTTGACTCTGTCAGATATTAGGAGTTTCCTGGGTTTAGCGGGTATACTACCGGAGGTTTGTGAATGGTTTCTCTTCCATTGCTTCTCCTATGACTAACTTGACACAAAAGAGGGAAAAATTCATGTGGACCAATGAATGTAATAAAAGTTTAAAACATTGAAGGATAAGCTCATCTCCGCTCCCATCTTGACTCTATCAGAAGGGTTGGAAGGATTTGTGGTTTATTGTGATGCCTCAAGAATTGGTTTGGGGTGTGTTTTGATGCAAAATAGCAAGATAATAGCATATGCCTCTAGACAACTTAAGGTGTAAGAGAAGAATTATCCCACCCATGGTCTTGAATTTGCGACTATGGTATTTTCTTTAAAACCTTGGCGTCACTACTTCTATGGGGTTCATAATGATGTATTTACCAACTACAAGAGTCTCCAATATGTGTTCACCCAAAAAGATCTCAACTTGAGCTATAGAAGGTAGTTAGAGCTCCTTAAAGATTATAATATGAATGTCCATTATCATCCCGACAAAGCTAATGTCATGGTTGATGTTATAAGTAGAGTGTCCATAGGCAATTTAGCTAATATTGATGATGGTGGCAAAGAGGTGGCTAGAGAAGTTCACCGATTGGATAGATTGGGGGTTAGGATGGGTGATGCTGAAAATGGTGGTGTAATAGTCATTGATGGTTCTAAATCTTCTTTGACTGAGGAGGTAAAGGAAAATCCAGATCTTGACCCCACCTTGCTAGAGTTGAAGGCCTTGGTGAGAGATGGTAAAGTTGAGGTTTCCTCCCGAGGGGAAGATGGTGCCCTTAGGTACAAAGCTAGATTCTGTGTGCCAAATGTTGATGACTTGAAGGAGTTGATCTTGAAGGAGGCTCATAATTCATCCTATTCTATTCACCTCAGTTCTACAAATATATATAGAAACTTGAGGGAGATGTACTGGTGGGGCGGTATGAAGGGAGATATTGCCAAATTCATGTCCAGGTGTTATAACTGCCAGCAAGTGAAGGCCGAACATTGAAGGTCGGGTGGCCTAGCCCAAGACATAGAAATTCCTACTTGGAAGAGGGAAGAAATCAACATGGATTTTGTGGTTGGGTTGCCTAAGACTAGAAAACACTTTAACTCTATTTGGGTTGTTGTGGATAGAATGACAAAGTTGGTTCACTTTCTACCGATCAAAACCACTTATGGTGCCGAAGATTATGCCAAGTTTTATATACATGAGCTAGTTGGATTGCATTGGACTCCCTTGTCTATCATTTCGGATAGTGGTGCTCAATTCACTTCTCATTTTTAGAGGTCCTTCCAAAAAGGGCTTGGTACCAAGGTTCAGCATCACACGGCTTTTCATCATCAAACAAATGGTCAAGCGGAGAGGACTATCCAAACTCTTAAGGATATGCTTAGGGCTTGTGTTTTGGAGTTTAAGGGTAGTTGGTATGAACATCTTCCACTTATTGAATTTGCTTACAACAATAGCTACCACTCAAGCATTGGTATGTATCGCTTTGAAGCTTTATGTGGTAGGAGTTGTAGATCCCCGGTAAGGTGGTTTGATGTGGAGGATAAGACATTGCTAGGACCAGATTTGGTTGTGGAAGCCATCGAGAAGGTGAGTTTGATAAGGGAGATATTGAAAACAGCCCAAAGTAGACAAAAGTACTATCCGACGTGAGAAAAAGAGATCTTGAGTTTAAGGATGGTGATTGGATTTACTTAAAGGTCTCACCCATGAAGGTTGTGGTCCAATTTGGCAAGAAAAGGAAATTGAGCCCAAGGTTTGTGTGTCCTTACAGAGTTTTGAGGAGAGTTGGTAAAGATGCATATGAGTTGGAGTTGCCTATGGAGATAAATATGGTTCACCTGGTCTTCTGTATATCCATGTTGAGAAGGTGTGTGGATGACCCAAGTTCTACAGTTCACTTAGAGGTTGTGGGTGTTGTAGAAGATAATTTGACCTATGAGGAGACCATTTTGGATAGACAAGTGAAGAGCTTGAGAAACAAAGATGTAGCTTCCATCAAGGTCCTTTGGAGGAATCAAGTTGAAAGTGCCACATGGGCAGCCGAGGCAGACATGAGAAAGCAAAATCCATATCTCTTCCACTTTACTTAAGCCGAAGGTAATAATTTAAGTCCCCTACATGATTTCAAGTCTTAAAATTCAGCCCTTGTTTCATTTTGCATGCATTCATGTCTATGGTAACAAGTGTATGATGATTTTGATACTCATGTGGAGATTTTTTTGAAAATAATTTTTAAATGCATTTGTTGCATTCATCTTAGGATGAATTCTGCATAATTACTTCATTTATGCATGTTTCTTTGACAAGTGGGGATGAATGTTCCTGAGGAAGAGATATTGAAATGCCCTACATGTGCTTCGAAATGGCCTATGATTATAATTTCCATATATCTCAAAATTCATGCGTGATTTCAAAAATCTGACTCCATATTCTTGCTCAAGGGGCAAAATTGAGTGGGAAATGGGTATAGCGTGGATTTTAAAAGACCCATGGAGAAAAATAATTTTTGAAATTTATGATTTCTAGTGGTTGTTCGTGCCCTTGCCACGACACGCCTGGGGCGCAGGGCAGTGTATCTGTTACTCCGCGTCTGGTCTGCAAAGGTCCAGGGGCATGGACCTATAATATTTTCCTTATTTTTCCTGTTTTAGCGAAGGGAACTGGGACCATAGCCCCATGCCCACTTAAACGTAAAATCGCTCATATATAGCCATTTTTCAACTCAATAACTCAAAAAATCCTCTGTCAAAAACTCTCTAAGACTCTATCAATTCTCTCATTCAAATCTAACGATCTTAAGCTCTATTTTGGAACTCAAGGATTTATTTCAAGCTCTAAGTCTACTTCAAGTTTACCTCGAAGAATTCAAGATTTAAGGTATGTTCATTTCATCCATTGGGTCCTTTCACCCATGGAGTCCAACCTTCTTTTTTATGAAAATTGTATGTTTTCCAATTGCATTACCTATGGGTATCTCTTATTATGGATTAAAAATATAAATTATGTTGGGATTTTATGAAGTATTGATTGACTATACATGACCATCTATTTTCAAGTTTATTTCAAGAATTTGTTTGTCCATTGGTACTATGCATGTTTTGAGCTATGAAACCATGAAGTATCATGAGCTTTGGTAATGGATTTCAAGGTACCCTACATGAGGGTTTTACTACATGTTGGTGGGTTGATTTGCATTGACTTTACTGATCTTATTTCACTCTTGAATTGCATGACTTTGAACCAGTAACATGAACCCACCATGTGTTTCAGAAAATGACATGACAAGAATTCTCGAGTTATTGATGATCTATGACAAGATTTACAAGTCAACTGATTTCGTGATGATTAAGGACTATCAAGTAAGTGTTGAATTCATAAAAAATATCTATGATTTTACAAGTGTCAAGTTAACCCCTATTTCAAGATTTTTACCTCTTTTGAGTCATTCATGTTAAAGCATGGGTTCATGATGATCATGATCTACTATCATGTTCAAGTGAGGCTCACTACTAGAGGCCAAGCATATTTATGAGCTACTCAAGTCATGTTCTTACAAGCTATTCATTTTATGATCAAAGTATGATTATTTCAAGTATTCCATGGGATTTGACTTAGCATTGATTGAGGTTTAAGATAGGGGCTCGATTCAAGGGGTCCTTACATAAAGTTTTAGTCTCTAAACTATCTACCACCATAGGATTATGATTATTACCCTTGTTAATACTAGTGGATCTATCTAGTTCATTTTATCATGTTTGGTTTGCCTAGATAAGTAGACCACACTTCGCCGAGGGGTGTCATGCCCAGTCACTTTAACCGAGGAGGTGTCAGGCCTCGGAGTCCAAGTTGTAGCTACTGGTCTATGTCAGGTGTGTATATATATATATATGTATATATACATTGTGCAAGGTGAATGATTCAAACATACTTAGTATGCCTAGATGATAATCCTCCATACTTTGTATATTCAAATGTACTAACACATGCTCCATGCCTACATGATATTACCATGTACAGACCGGAGCTCCTCTAGATCATCCTCCATGTGGCTAGTGTAGTACTTTGGAGATAAGCATTGGTGAGTCCTCAAGTCCAAGGACACTATCTACATTACTATTGCTATTTTGAGACTTTATTATGTTGAACACTTGTTACTGTAACGATGAGCCCAGAAAGTGTCTCGGCCCCCGCTCTATTCCAAGTTAGACATGTTGTTGGATATTGTGATGTACTTATGCTATGAGCTTGACTCTATCATGCTTTTATGATTATCAAAGATTTCCCTTAGTCCCGCTTATCTCTGTCTATATCTCTTGTTATTTTTAATTTGCTTTCACAACCAAGGATGTGTGGTTGATATGCTAGGGGTCTCTTCGGGTTCCCATTTGTCGTGTCACGTCTAGGACCTAGGTTTGGATCGTGACAAATAATCATTTAGGAACATGAGGTAAGAATAACAATTCGTACAATACATGGTCAAATCATCATAGAGAAAGTCATAACAGAAACATTTGAAACAAAACTTAGTCATTTTATAGGATAGAAATCTTAACCAAAAATAAGATCATACAACTATAATAAGAAATCTGATGTAACTCCCACATCGAGAAGAGATATTCTACTTGCCAAGGTAAAATTCGAGGGAACTCTTTAAAATCATGAGTTGTATATGGCTCTACAAGCTAGACTAATGAGGAAAACCAATGAGGGCATGTAGTTTAAGACTAAAAGTTATTACTAGAATTTTCTTAGGTTGCTTGCTTAAGCTTCTCGAACGAACTCCACCTCAAACCCTCTTGGTACTAGGTCAAGTCTCAATGGAACACATAAATCATAGACCTTTAGGAAAGGTAATGCTTAACTATCAATTTCAAGTCATGAAATCATCATACTTGTGGAGTAGCTCATTAAACTCTTTTAATTCAAAGTTTGTGAGAATTGTCCTTATCATACTTTCAATCCATGAGCAGGTGAGGAAAATTATTTTCATCATAATTTATTCATTCATGAGGGACTTCAATAAATCATATTAGCATAATTTCATAAACCTTTGGTGAAGTCGTCATACATTGGTGATCATATTTCATTATCAAATTAGGGTTAATTGTTTTGGTTCATCTTAAATCAACTTAAAATCATCCAATCGGATTAAATAATGTATAATCAAGAAGAAAAATAGAAACTTAAATCATAATTTGAAGAACTTATTGTCACGAACCGGACCTCGAGCCTAGGTGTAACACGACGAATGGGGAACCCGAAGGGACCCCAAATAAGCTACTTAGCATATCATTACACATCCTTCATCGTGGAAGCAATTGAACATCAACAAGAGAACATAAAATAATGATAAAAAGGGATAACAGAGTCTTTCATAGCTTAAAACATACAAGAGTCAAGAGAGTCAAAGCTTAAAGCATGATTACATAACTTGTCCAACAACACCTCTAAACTTAGAATCGAGCTGGGGCCAAGACATCTCTCTGGGATCACCCTCATAGTCAAAAGCATATGATAAAAGAAAGGGAGATTTTGCATAACATAAGATCAAAAGATATCATCCTCGGAGTTAAGGACTCACCAAACTTTCTTCAAAGATACTACTAGCCAAGTAGAGGAGGAAGATGATGAAATGGAGCTCCGGTTCCTACATGGTAACATTATGTAGCCATAGAGTATATGTTAATACATTCGAATGTACTATGTATGTAGGATGCAATGCAACAAGAGATTGGCAACATTAGCAAAATGCATACATATAGACAATGGATGAGCATACCAGCAATATGGCATGCATGAATGATGCTTGAAGTAAAACATGCTTATATAGAACATACTACATATGTAGGAACAGACCATCATACTAGAGACCAAGGCCTACCACCCACTAGCGAAGGCGATCGAGATACAAACCCTCCAACATAGTTGCACTGGCCTACCACCCCCCGAGCAAGGCGATTAAGGTTTAAACCCCCCAACATTGTTGCACAGGCCTGTCATTGCCCAAGTGAGGCAATTCAGGTACAAACCCCCCAACATGGTTGTTCGGGCCTACCACCCCCTAAACGAGGTGTGCTCAACTCGCAACACTATAGATACTATCCATGAATCAACACATTTATAGATTTCTTTCATCATCATAAAGTCACTTAACTCATACGCCAAGTAATAGATCATCAATAACTCAAGAATACTAAATAGGAGATTTTATCAAACACTTGGCGGGTGTATAATGCTAGTTTAAAATCATGCAATTCAAGAGTGAAATCATGTAAGAAAACTTATTGTAAATCAACCCACGAACACTTGCTAACACACTCATGCAAGATAAATTAAAACCCTTCATCTAATCTCTTCATAGAACATAGATTCATAGCTCAAAATATGCTTAAATAGTCCACATTTGATGAAAACCCTAACATAGTTTATAATCATATTCATAGTAAGAATACCCAAAAGTAAAGCAACCTGAAAACATGGAATTTGTGTAAAAAGGTAGGTTGGACACCATGGTTGAAAGGACCGAATGGTTGAAGCCCAAATACATCAACTTTGTAGATTTCCTTGACGAAGATTTGATTTAAAACTTGAAGCTTGAATAAAATACTTAGATCCAGAATGAGATTGGGACATGAATTTTGGGTGAAATATTTGTCTAAGTGTTAGATAGTATTTTGGGGAATGTCTTGTATGATTTGAGGTTAAAAAAATGACTAAATATAGGTGTTTTTATGCATATGAAAGGATAGTCCCAAGATCCAAAGGCCTTGGACTAAAATGGGAAATCGGAGGAAAAATAACACTGGTCCGCACCCTGGTCGCGTCGTGTCAGGGGCGCAGATCTTGTTTGGAATTCATCATTTTTGGAAAATTAGATTTTAATATGATTCCTCTAAAATCAGGGTTATACTCATTTTGCACTCAATTTTTCCCCCTGGTCATGAATATGAAGTCGAATTTTCCATATCACACATGAATTTGGAGATATATGGAAATTACAATTATGGGCACTTCCGAGTCACATTTTCGAGAACTTGTCTGGGTCGTTTCAATATCTCCCCCTTGTGAACATTTATCCCCGAATGTCAAAGAAACATATACAAGAGAAATAATGAAGATGACTTCATCCTACACAAGGATGCGACAATGCACTTAAATATCATTTCAAAACTCTCAACATAAGTGCCAAAATCACCATGAAATTGTCCTTTTAAACATGAATGTATGCAAATGACATCAGGGCTAAAACTTAAGACTTGAAATTATATAGAAGACTTAGATTAGTATCTTAGGCTTAAGTAGAATGGAAAAGATAGGGATATCACTTTTTCATGTCCGCTTCGGCTTCCCATGTGGCACTTTCAACTTGTTGATTAATCCAAAGGACCTTAACGGAGGCTACATCCTTGTTTCTCGACCAATTCACTTGTCTATTAAGAGTTTCTAATGAAAACTCTTTATTAGTCAAATTGTCTTCAACAACACCTATAATATCAAGAGGCACAATAGCATTTGAGTCACCCACACTTCCTCTACATAGATACATTGAAGACAAGGTGAACCATATTCATATCATTGGGCAACTCCAACTCATAGGCCACCTTACCAATCCTTCTCAACACTCTATAAGGACCAATAAATCTTGGACTTAATTTACCCTTTCTTTCCAAAATGAACCACACCCTTCATGGGTAAGACCTTCAAATATACCCAATCACCAACCTCAAATTCATAATCCTTTCTCCTCACATCGGCATAGGACTTTCGACGGCTTCGGGGCTGTTCTTAACCTCTCTATTATCAACCACACTTTCTCTAAGACCTCCACAAGCAAATCCATACCCAACAAAGCCATCTCTCCCATTTCAAACCACTCAACTGGTGATCTACAATGTCTTCCATAAAGGGCCTCAAAAGGAGCCATACCAATGCTTGCATGATAGCTATTGTTGTAAGCAAACTCAATGAGTGGAAGATGATCATCCCAACTACCCTTAAACTCCAATACACAAGCTCTAAGTATATCCTCAAGAGTTTGGATAGTTCTTTTGGCTTGGCCATCCATTTTAGGGTGAAAGGCCATACTCAGCTTTACCTTGGTACCAAGACCTCTTAGGAAGGACCTCTAAAAGTTAGAAGTAAATTGAGCACCATAATTCAAAATGATAGACAAAGGCATCCCATGCAATCTAACTAACTCATGAATGTACAATCTATCTTAATCTTTGGCCCCATAAGTAGTCTTAACCGGTAGGAAATGAGCTAACTTTGTCATTTTATAAACCAAAACCCATATAGAATCAAAACCTTTTCTAGTCTTAGACAACCCAACCACAAAATCCATGTTAATTTCCTTCCACTTCAAAGTACGAATCTTTATATCTTGGTCTAGGCCACCCCACCTTTGATGCTCAGCTTTCACTTGTTGGCAATTATGGCAACTAGACACAAAATTAGCAATATCTTTCTTCATACCATCCCACCAAAATACATCCCACAAAACTCTATACATCATCAAGGATCTCATCTCTCAATCCATCAACACTAGGCACACACACTCTACCTTGGTACCTAAGGGCCCCATCTCCCCCTTGGGAGAAAACCTCCAACTTACTATCTCTTACCAAGGCCTTCAACTCTAACAAGGCGGGGTCAAGATTTGGTTCTTCCTTCACCTCCTCAACCAACGAAGAGTTAGAACCGTCAACCATGACTACACCACCATTGTCAACCTCTTCCAACCTATACCCCAATCTAGCCAACTAATGGGCCTCTTTAGCCACCTCTTTGCCACTAATGTGCTGTCAAAATACAGAACATTTGCTGGTTAAAACAAGGGATTTTGTGAGTTCTTAAAGTGACTTTTCAGTGTTTTGATGTGTTTTTGTGTTAATCTTGCAGAAAAGTTAGGTTGGCATGATTTTGAAGAAAAGTTGCAAATTTTGCTGAAGCATAGGACATATGAGCCCATCTACGAGTCGTAGACTAATTTACGAGTCGTAGGGTGTGTTGTAGCAGGAAATAGAGACCAAAAATTCAAAAATTTGCCAAGTGAGGATCACTCCAACGAGGCCATCCTATGACTCGTATGACACACTACGACTCGTACAAGTAGGATCGTAGCAAGAAGCAAAGAGCAAAAATGTTGGACCAAAAACTGAAGACCAAGGCTACAAGACAAGCATATGAGTCGTAGCCCAAGCTACCACTACTACTAGTGGGTCATACCTGTTGAGCCCAAGATGCTAAGACCCTGATATAAGACCCCGATTATGACTCATAGGTTACCCTACGAGTTATATCTGCGAGGCACAGTAGCTGCCAACTATCTTTTCTACATATTTTGTAGGGTTTATTTGTGTACACTATAAACACTTTAAGTAGGATTTTCTTTTCTAAGACATCACTGATCAGACATTTAGAATTTGACTCTAAAATATTCTCTCAAGAATATTTTGGGGTTTCACTTTAGATTGTTGTTTTCTCTGTGAAAACCCATTTTAGGAATTGCAAATCCTGTGTTATCACTTTGAAAATCTATAAAGCTTATGGGTTTGCAACTTGGGTGTCTTCAACTTTTATTGTTTTTGGTAATATTCTCAACTGTCATTTATTTGCATTTTTCTGTGTTTTGCCCTAGCCATGGTAGTTAAGCACCCACAATATGGGGTTGTGGAAACTATGGGTTGTTGCTTGAGATGACCTACGTTTTTTATATTTCTGTGATTCAGATTTTGCATCTATTGTCTATTTCCCTTCAATAATAATGTTGTTTGGTGGTGGCCAACACCATACCTCACCTACTATCATGATCCTGACCAAGGTAGTGATGAATAGGAAAAGGGACTAGGATTCGTTTGATGTGTTCCTTCCTAATCAACCAAACCTGACCAAGGGGAGGTTGATTGAGACAATAGGTAATGGTTCGTTGGCACGCCATGGTAGCCGACGAAGCACCATGGTGAAATTCAACCTTCACCTTCACAAGAGGGCTGGAAGAACCAATCTTAGCATCCTGCATGGAAATCACCAATTCTAGTTATGTTATCTAGGTTAATCGAGTCAACAAACCATGGGGAACACAATTCCCAGTTGACCCCAAAATTGATTATTTTCTCGCGTTTTAATTAGTGTTTGTTTTATTTTTTTTTTTTGAATCACAACCCCCCTCCAATTTAGAGATTGTAGTCATAAACACTATAAATGATTAGTAGTGAAGTCTTGTAATCAAATCCCTGTATTACCTAGATTCGACCCTAACCTCGACTAGGTTAATTACTAATAGCGACCGCTTTCTTATTGGAGCGTTAAAATCATCAAACCATTATGGCGTCGTTGTCAGGGAATACGACTAGGTTTTGACTTGAATTCACTATTAGTTAGTTCTAGTCTCAAGACATAAATACGGCTAGGTTTTGACTTAAATTCACTTGCAATAGGGAGACGCCACCTACACAGCCCTCTGTAGAGGTTCTACTAAAGTTTGAGTTAAAGGCATTACCATCAAATCTCAAATATGCATACTTGGGAGAGAGTAGTACATTATTTCTCATCATTGTAGCAGATTTTAGTGAAGCTCAAACAGAAGCCCCAGTCTCAGTTCTCAAGCAGTACAAGAGAGATATTGGGTGGACAATTGCAAACATCATTGGCATACCCTCGGGGATATGCACTCATAAGATTCAGCTAGTCAAAGATTACAAATCAGGTATTGAGCATCAAAGGCAGTTGAACCCCCATTGTAAGAGGTTTTGAGGAAAGAAATCATCAAGTGGTTAGATGCTAGAGTAATCTAACCGAATGCTGACAATGAGTGGGTGAGTCCATTGCAGTGTGTTCCAAAGAAGGGAGGCATCACAGTGGTGCCTAATGCAAGAACGAGTTGATCCCCATGAGACCAATCACTGGATGGAGAGTGTGCATAGATTATAGAAAATTAAATGCTTCCACCGAGAAGGATCATTTTCCTATGCCCTTCATGGATCAGATGCTCGATAGACTAGCAAAAAAGGGATGGTATTATTTTCTTGATGGGTATTCCGGTACAATCAAATTATTATTGTCCTTGAGAATCAAGAGAAAACAACGTTCACATGCCCCTATGGTACCTTTGCATTTAAGAGAATGCCCTTTGGACTTTGGAATGGTCCAGCCATATTTCAGAGATGCATGATGCCTATCTTTTCGGACATGGTTGAAAATACTATTGAGGTGTTCATGGATGACTTCAGTGTCATTGGCCGATCTTTTGAAAAATGCCTTTTACATTCGCGTGATGTGTTGCTGAGATGTCTCGAGAGTCACTTGGTGCTAAACTGGGAGAAATGTCATTTTATGGTCAAAGAGGGCATTGTACTTGGTCACAGAATTTCGGGCAAAGGAATTGAGGTGGATAAAGCAAAAGTTGAGGTGATAGAAAAATTATCGCCACTAATTTTTGTATAGGGTATCAGACGTTTTCTAGGCCATGCTGGATTCTACCGCCGTTTCATAAAGGATTTCTCCAAGATCTCACAACCTTTGTGTAAGTTTCTAGAAAAAGATGCAAATTTTGTATTTAATGATGCATACACGCACGCCTTCTAAGAATTGAAAAGAAGGCTAACCACAGTGCCTGTTATTATAGCTCCAAATTGGTCACAACCGTTTGAGCTAATGTGTGATGTAAGTTGGGTTGCACTCGGTGTGGTGTTAGGAAAAAGTAGAGAGAGAGTCCTATATCCGATCTATTATGCCAGCAAAGCACTGAATGTCGCTCAGAAAAATTACACCATGACCGAATAAGAATTGCTTGAATTGGTGTTTGCATTTGAAAAATTATGTTCATACTTGTTGGGAGCTAAAGTGATTGTCTACACAGACCATGCGGCGCTCAAATATCTACTAGCAAAGAAGGATGCAAAGCCTAGATTGATTAGATGGGTACTTCTCTTGTAGGAATTCATTTTTGACGTGATTGATAGAAAAGGGTCGGAAAACCAGGTTGTCAATCAGCTTTCTAAATTGGAAGATGAGGATATAGTGAAATTTGATGATGGGCTGGAAATAAATGAGTCATTCCCCAATGAAAGAGTTCTGGCAGCATCATATGATCTTATACCTTTGTTTGCATATTATGCTAACTATTTGGTGAGTGATATAGTGCCCTCTAAGTTGAACACCTATCAGCATCACAAGTTTATGCATAATGTAAAGAAGTTCTTCTGGGATGAGCCATATGTTTTTCGTATTTGTGCTAACGGGATCATCCGTAAATGTGCTCCAGAAGTAGAGATGATGAGCATTCTTAAAGCATGTCATTCTTCATTGGTGGGTGGCCATCACAGCGGAGCTCGAATGACTTACAAGGTGTTGCAGTGTGGCTACTATTGGCGGGCTATATATCAAGACAGCCATTATTATGTAAAGTCATTTGATAGATGTCAAAGAGAGAGCGGAGTTTCGCGAAGGCATGAACTTCCTCTAAATCCTATTTTTGTCATAGAACTATTTGATGTTTTGGCATTGATTTTATGGGACCCTTTGTTAGCTCTCATGGTAACAAGTATGTTGTAGTTGCAGTTGATTATATCTCCAAGTGGGTGGAGACTGTAGCTCTACCGAACAATGAGGGTAAGAGTGTTATAGAATTTTCTCCAAAAAAGTATTTTTTCGAAGTTCGGTACATCTCGGGCAATTATCAGTGATGGAGGTTCTCGTTTTTCCAACCGACTTTTCAAATCTCTCCTTGAAAAATATGGTATGAAGCATTGTGTGGCAACCCTGTATCATCCCTAAACTAGTGGGCTAGTGGAAGTATCAAATAGGGAAATAAAGTAAATCTTATCCAAAATGATGAATGTGAATCGTACTGATTGGTCAAGGAAGTCGGATGATGCTTTTATGGTCCTACCAGACTGCCTTCAAAACTCCTATCAAAATGTCTCCGTATCAACTGGTGTTTGGAAAGGCCTGTCACTTGTCGGTTGAACTTGAACACAAAGCATCGTGGGTGCTGAAGAAATTGAATCTAGATTGGCAAGAAGCTGCAACTTCACGGTTGATGCATGTGAATGAGCTTGATGAGTTTAGAATGCGAGCATATGAGAGCTCTACTTTGTACGAACAATGAATGAAGGTTCAGCATGATTGCAGAATTGAAGATCGCCAGTTTGCTCTGGGACATATGGTATTGCTTTAAAAACTACAGAATGAGGTGGTTTCCTAGACAACTTAAATCCAAGTGGATGGGGCCTTTTAGAGTTGTGTGTGTTTTTAGTCATGGCAATGACGAGTTAGAGAGTAGGGATGGAAAAACTTTCAAAGTCAATGGATAAAGGGTAAAAAGGTATATGGGTGACATGGAAGAGATCAAAATAGTAGATGATCAAAGTCAAGTATCATGTTTTGGTGGGGTGGTCGAAGTTATGGATTAAGGTGAAGTCTAAGTAGGCTCATCCATAACTTCCTCTATGTTTGATCCCAAGGTTTTCTTATCGTGTTTCTTTTTCCTTGTGGATGTTTTAATTCTTGTTGAACCGACTTATTTTAGGAAGTGTAGATAAGTTGTAAGTAGTTCTTAAATGTTCTTGAAATTTTGGTAAAAATTAGGTACCCTCAAAATTTTTGGATTTTAATTGTTGACGTATTCATTCATTTTGAGTATCATGTAATATTTGTTCTGATATTATGAAGGTAACCTGAGGCTATAAGCATGACCTATGAGTCTATACTTGATTTTTTATGCAATGTCATGTGTGTTGTGAGCTTCTTTTGATGCATTCATGTATCATATATGGACTCAGAACTTGTCCTAGTACTCTAAGATTGGTTTAGTGATCTGGTTGATTTGGAAGTGATCTTAGGCCTTTGTTCTTATAGGAAGCCCACTTTTGACTAAATTGCCTACCAAATGAACTAGTGAATTCCTTTTTCCAAATATTTGAGCTTCTCATATACTCATTTTTCTTTACACCTTGCTGACTTAACCTTATTTGATGAAATAGCTTGATATTGGCCATGATCTATCCTTGAACATGTGAATCTTGATTGAAACTAAAAGCCTAAGTTGAGAGTGGCTGCATTGGTGGCCCTAGTTTGAGGTATAGATATTGTATACTTCACCTTAGGCTAATAGCTTGAGTTGATGGTGGCCCTTATAGTGGTAAAGTAACAAAAATGAGGTGGTTAGTTGGGGTGACAAGAAAGAAAATAAATAAGCATGAGTCGGGTTAAGAATAAGAGAAAGAAAAAGTTCCTTGAGTTGAAAAGATTAGCAAAAATGAGTTTGAAATGAAGGCACAGTTGAAAAGTGAAAGAAAGAACCCGGGAAAAGCTTGAAATGGTGGAATAAGGGAGGAGTTAGTGAAATTGGATGGGTCATGAAGGAATAAAGTGTTGGTAAGCATGGTTCAAGGATAGATTTTAGTCACTTATTGCCTCAAATGCCATACCAAAGCCCTCTGAACCTATGTTACTAGCTCTTAAGTCCTAAAGTGATAAAAATCCACCTTGTCATCAAACCAAAAGATGAGTACAGGGGTAAGCTTATGGTGTTAGTCATTATGCATAAATTTCAACTGTGAGAGTGAGAATGATTCCTGAATCCCTGAATTCTAAATGCTTTTAAGTGAGTATGAGGGACTTCTTTCTAGTGAGAGCATTTGCACTACTTGAGTAGCATATGACTATACTAACGATTGTGAAAGGTTGATGCTCCTTAGTTTATCATAGTTGGGTTGCCTGGTATCTCATTGTGTTCTTGTTTTGCTGACTAACTCCAAAATCCTGTTTTGAAAATGGTAGTTGGGTACCTAAATCAGAGGAGTTGATATATATTCCATTAGTATAGTTTCTATGTATATCTCTTTGTCTATATTGATTGAGTCGTCGCTTGAGGAAAAGCAACAATTCTAAGTTGAGGGTGTTGATGTGCTATCAAAATAACACATTTGGTGCCTGAAAGGAGGGATTTTATGAGTTCTTAAAGGGACTTTTTAGTGTTTTGATGTGTTTTTGTGTTAATCTTGTAGAAAAGTTAGGTTACCATGATTTTGAAGAAAAGTTACAGATTTTGCTGAAGCATAGGACATATGAGCCCACCTATGAGTAGTAGCCGAAGCTATGAGTCATAGAGTGTGTCGTAGCAGGAAACAGAGACCAAATATTTATAAATCTGCCAAGCGAGGATCACTCCTATGAGGCCATCCTACGAGTCATATAACACACTACGACTCATACAGGTGGGATCGTAGCAAGAATCAGACAGCCAAAATATTGGACCAAAAACTGAAGGAAAAGGCTACAAGACAAGCATACGAGTGGTAGCCCAAGCTACTACTCCTATCAATGGGTCGTACCAGTTGAGTCCTAGATGCCAAGACCCTGATACAAGACCTCGATTGTGACTCGTAGGTCACCCTACGAGTCGTAACTGCGAGACGTACTACCTGCAAGCTTTTTTCTCTGTATATTTTTTAGGGTTTATTTGTGTACACTATGAATACTTTAAGTAGGGTTTTCATTTCAAAGACATTATAGATCAGACATTTAGAATTTGGCTCTAAAATATTCTCTCAAGAATATTTTAGGGTTTCACTTTAGATTGTTATTTTCTCTTTGAAAACCCAATTTGGGGATTGGAAATCTTCTGCTATCACTTTGCAAATCTATAAAGATTGTGGGTTTGCAACTTGGGTGTCTTCAACTTTCATTGTTGTTGGTAAAATTCTTAACTATATCATTTATTTACATCTTTGTGTATTTTTCCTTAGCCATGAGTAGCTAAGCACCCACAACTTGGGGTTGTGGGAACTATGGGTAGTTGCTTGAGATGACCTAGGTTGTCTGCATTTCTATGATTGGGGGTTTGCATGTATTTTCTATTTCCCTTCATTATTAATGTTGTTTGGTGGTGGGCAACACCAAACCCCGCCTATTATCCAATCCCGACCAAGGTAGTGATGAATAGAGAAGGAAAGTAGATGATAAGATTTGATTGATATGTTCCCATCTAATCGACCAAACCTGACCAAAGGGAGGTTGACTGGGACAATAGCTAATGGTTAGTTGGCACGCCATGGTAGCCAACCAAGCACCATGGTGAAATTCGACCTTCAACTTCGCAAGAGGGCTGGAAGAACCTAAGTTACAATCTTGCATGTAAATCACCAATTGTAGTTATGTTATCTAGGTTAATCGAATCAACGTACCATGGGAAACACAATTCCCAAGTTGTCCCCAAAATTGAGTGTTTTCTCACATTTTAATTAGTGTTTATTTTATTTTGTTTTTGAATCAGAACCCCCTCCCCCCCATTTAGAGATTGTAGTCATAAATACTAGAAATTATTAGTAGTGAAGTCTTGTAGTCAAAACCCTATATTTCCTGTGGATTCGACTCTAACCTCAGTTAGGATGATTACTGATAGCAACTGCTTTCTTATTTGAGCGTGAACATCATCAGCCACCATCACCAACATGTGCTAAGCTAGCCATAGACACCCTACTCAAAGCATCGGCCACAATGTTAGCCTTATTGGGGTGGTAATGCACACTCATATCATAATCCTTATGAAGATCTAACCATGTTTGTTACCTCAAGTTAAGATCTTTTTCAGTGAACCCATATTGGAGACTCTTATGATCGGTAAACACATCAACATATACTCCATACAAATAATGATGCCAAATTTTCAAAGCAAATACCATGGTGGCTAATTCAAGATCATGGTTAGGATAATTGTTTTCATGCACCTTAAGTTGTCTAGAAGCATAGTCTATCACCTTATCATTTTGCATCAATACATAACCCAAACAAATCCTTGAGGCATCACAATACACAACAAACCCTTCTAACCCATCTAGTAGTGACAAGATAGTAGCGGAGACAAGCTTATCCTTTAAAGTTTGGAGCTTTTTTCACATTCATCAGTCCACACATATTTTTCCTTCTTTTGAGTCAACTTAAAAATGGGAGAAGCAATAGAAGAGAACCTATTCACAAACCTCCGGTAATAACCCACTAAGCCCAAGAAGCTGTTAATATCTGATGGAGTCAAAGGCCTAGGCCAATTTTTATTCACTTCCATCTTTTTAGGATCCACCTTAATACCATCTCCCGACACCACATGACCTAGAAAGGAAATCTCTTGCAACCAAAACTCGTACTTCTCATACTTAGCGTATAACTTCTTTTCCCTCAATTATTGTAGCACCACACTCAAATGACTCACATTCTCCTTCTCACTATGGGAATATATCAAAATATCATCAATGAAAACCTCCAAAAACAAACCTAGGTAGGGTTTAAAAACCCTATTGATAAGATCCATGAAGATAGTCAGTGCATTGGTCAACCCCAAAGACATAACTACAAACTCATAGTGCCCATACCTAGTCCGGAAGGTCATCTTGGGAATGTCATACTCCCTCACTTTCACTTAATGATACTCGGACCGAAGATCAATCTTAGAGAAGTGACTAGCCTCTTGAAGTTGTTAAAATAGACATCAGTCCTTGGTAAAGGGTACATATTCTTCATGGTGACTCTATCAAGTTATCGGTAATTAATGCATATTCTAATGGACCCATCCTTCTTATTCACAAATAGAACAAGTACACCCCAAGGTCATTGGCTAGGCCTAATAAAACTGCTCTCCAACAAATCCCTCAGTTGCTCCTTCAACACCTTCAACTCCGCCGAGGCCATATGGTAAGTGGAATAGAAATGGGCACAGTACCGAGAAGGAGGTCTACACCAAAGTCTATTTCCCTTTCGGGACGAACACCATGAAGATCATTAGGGAAGACATCAAGAAACTCATTAACCACCGGAACTAGCTCTATAGGAAGGACCTTGGACTTCACATCCCTAACCTTCACAAGATGATAGAGATACCCCTTAGAAATCAACTTATGGGCTTTAATGCAAGAAATGCATCTACCCTTAACCACCACATCATGACTCTCCCAATCAAGAACGGGTTGATTCTAGACCTTGGGTCGGCAACCAATTATGGAGCATATTTGGAGAGTTGGTTGAACTTGAGGGCATACTCCCTCACACTCATAGATCCTTTCTTCAAATTCTTGAACTCCATCATTTTGGCGTCCCTAAGCTCAAGAGGGATAAGCCTATTAAGGAAATACAACTTAAACTCTGCCCAAAGAATCACATTGTTATTCCCCTTTTCCTCTTTCCATTGGGTAAACCAAATTTGAGCCACCCCTTGAGTTGGTAAGCCACCAACTATGCTTTATCCTCTGATCTCACACACCCATAATACACAACAATTTGTACACCTCACCAATAAATTCTTGATGGTCCTAATCCACTTTAGACCCATTAAACTCCAGTGGGTTCATCCTCATGAAATCCCTTGCTCTAGATGCCGAAGAAGGAGAATGAGGAGCTTAGGTCCCTTGGTTGATTTGATTAGTCATGGCTTGAGATAGCATGGCAATAGTATTTTGAAACTCTTCATGATCCGGTTGTTCTTTGCGAGTGTGGGCTATTCTTCCTCTTAGAATAGGCATGATCTAGCATAGCAAAGAACATTCATTAGGGGAAAACATTACCTTAACTTAAAAAGCATGACATAGAGTAAGAAGAAGGGAAACATTTCCTAATACGTCTCATAACCTCTTACTCATAGTCATGGTGCACTTCACAACCATGAATAAGACTCTAATCGATGCGTTGTGTTGGATGCCAAAGACTGTAAGTAAACTAGTGTTCTGATACCATCTTTGTCATGACTGAACCTAGGGCCTAGACATGACATGGTAAATGGAGAACCCAAAGGGACCCCAAACAAGCCTCTTAGCATATCATTACACATCCTTGGGCGTGAAAGCAATTGAACATCAACAAGAGAACATAAAATACGGACAAAAGGGTCTAAGGGAGTCTTTCATAACTTAAAACATACAAGAATCAACAGAGTCAAAGCTTAAAGCATCATTACATGACTTGTCCAACAACACCTCTAAACTTAGAGTTGAGCTGGGGCTAAAACATATTTTCGGGCTCACCCTCATAGTCAAAAGCATACAATAAAAGAAAGAGAGACTTTGTATAACATAAGATCAAAAGATATCGACCTCGGGATTAAGACTCACGAAATTGCTTCAAAGATAGTACGAGCCATATGGAGGAGGAAGATGATCAACTTGAGCTTCGGTTCTTACATGATAACGTCATGTAGACACAGAGTATGTGTTAGTATGTTTGAGTATATTAAGTATATAGGATGCAATGCAACAAGAGATTGGCAACATAAGCAAAATGTGTACATATAGGCAATAGATCGGATGAGCATAGTAGCAATATGGGATGCATGCATGATGCTTAAAGCAAAATATGCTTATATAGAACATACTACATGTGTAGGAAAACACCATCAAACTAGAGACCAATCTCTACTACCCCCTTGGTGAGGAGATCGAGGTTTAAACCCCCCAACATGGTTGCATTTGCCTACCATCCCCCGAGCAAGGCGATTGAGGTACAAACTCCCCTAACATAGTTGCACAGGCGTACTACCCCCTGAGCGGTGCCATTGAGGTACAAACCCAACAACGTGGTTGGACAGACCTACTATCCGCCGCCCCCACCGCTCGTCCCCCCTCCCGAGCAAGGCAATTGAGGTACAAACCCCCCAACATGGTTGTTCGAGCCTACCATCCCCTGAGCAAGGCATGGTAAACTTTAAACACTATAGATCCTATCCATGAAATGAACACATATATAGATTTCTTTCATCATTATAAGGTCACTTAACTCATAAGTCATGCAATAGATCATCAGTAACTCAAGAATCCTAAACCGAACTTTTTATCAAATACTTGGCGGGTGTGTAATGCTAGTTCAAAATCATGCAATTCACGAGTGAAATTATGTAAGAAAACTTATTTTAAATCAACCCACCAACACTTGGTAACACCCTCATGCTAGATACATTAAAACCCACCATCAAAACTTATCATAGAATATAGATTCATAGCTCAAAACATCTTAATCAGTCCACATTTCATGAAAACCCCAACGTAGTTAATAATCATATTCATAGCCGTAAGTAAAACAAATTGAAAACGTGTAATTTGTGTAAAAGGGAAGGTTGGGCACCATGAGTGAAAGGAGTCTATGGTTGAAATCAACATACCTCAACTTTGGAGATTTCCTTGAAGATGATTTGATTGAGAAGTTGAAGCCTGAATGAAATCCTTAGATCCTAAATGAGATTACGTCACTTGAATTTTGAGTGAATTATTTGTCTAAGTATTAGAGAAGGTTTTGAGGAATATCTTGTATGATATAAGGTTGAGAAAATCAGTAAGTATAGGTGGTTTTACGCATAGGAAGGCTTAGGCCTAATACCCAAAGGCGTTTGATTGAAATAGGAAACTGGAGAAAACAATAACACTGGTCCACACCCTGGCCGCGTCACACCAGGGGCGCAGATCGTCTCTGAAATTAATCATTTTTGAAAAATTAAATTTTGATACGATTGCTCTAAAATCGAGATTATACTCATTTCCCACTTAATTTTGCCCCTGATCTCGAATATGAAGCTTGATTTTCGATATCACGCATGGAGTTTGAGATATATGGAAACTACTATTATAGACACTTTCGAGACACATTTTCGGGCACTTTTTGGGCTCGTTCCACTTATATTTGAATTCATGAACCCAAAAACATTGAGGGGAATAAGATTGTAAACTATTTAACTAATGAAATTAATATAAATTCATGCATTATTAAATAAAATATCTGTGAGATAAAATATACTCCCTCTTTCCGATTTTATTTTGCACTATTTTTTTTGGTCCATCTTAAAAAAATGTCAACTTACTCTAATTGCTAACAGTTTAACTTTAAAATTCCTCTTTTACTCTTAATGAAATGATTCTTAGCCACATAAATATCTGAGAATGAATTTAGACCATAAGTTTTAAAAGTCTTCCTTTTTTTCTTAAACACCATGTCAAGTCAAAGGGTACGACATAAAATTGAGAATAAATTATATTAAAGACATGAAAAGACCTTTGAGTTGCATGGATAAAAAGTATCTATGAATGAACACCACATACCTTGGGTGAAGTCGCTGCTAGAAACTTGAATTTTGATGCAGGAATTTAATGTATCTATCTTGATCTTCAATAGAGGCTTGAGAAGAAAACCCTTTGACAGAATTTGTGAACTATGTAGATGATTAGGGAGTAGGATGGGTTTCATGGATAAAAATGGTTATAAGGTGATGTATAAGACCAAAATGACATATTTTAGGAGTTATAAAGTTAGAAAATATCCATAATATCCTTTATTAAAATCTATTGAACAGGTATCATGAGGCCCATAAACAGTCTGTATCTCCGTCTACGGACCGTGGAACCCTATCCATAGAAATCCATCTAAAAACTGAGTCTTAACGATCTCAAATTTTGAGCCAAACTCGTTTTGTCTTTTATAGTTCGTAATTCTCTTTCATAGATAAAGTACTTCAATTGTGTCAATCACACCAAAAATCATGAATTGGGTCCATGACTCGTTGTTGGGTCGATGACCCGTAAAACCCCCTTCGTTGAGGCTGACCTTCATTCTAAAATATTCTTTAAAGTGTTAGGGTATTCCAGGAGACGTATCTATAATCTATGTTAAAGGCCACAACCCATCCTATTGAGTCATACAAAATATATTGAGGCTTTTAATTTTTCCTATAATCCAGGACCATTCTATCACTCCTTTCTATGAGCGTATTTTTGTCTACGACTCATAGTTAGTACTCCTCGTCTTTATACTAGAAAACCTTTTCTATATTTTTCTTCCTTATTCCAACTTTCCAACTTCTTGGGTATTACAAATGTAAAACAAAAAACGATCCAGGTAAATCCAGGATAGCATATTGGCCTTCATATCTGAACTTGACTACAGTTGACACCAGTAACTGGTGCTCAGCAATACATCACAAAAATTGATGCATAGTATACTATGAGAACCAAAACAATAGGTACCAAGTAAGCATATAGTCGTCTGAACAGGAAAAGCAAAGGCAACATGAAAAGAAGAAATAAACTAGAAAAAAGGGAAAAACCAGAAGTCCAAAATAAGGTAATCAAGTAATGCACTTAGGCATAGAAAGAAATAAGCTAAAGTACTCTACAAGAAAACTACAACTAACTGACCCCATAAACCTAGACAGAACACTCATATGCAAGTTCGAATAAAAATTTGAGCAGACCTACAAAATTCTAACAGGTACACATAATAGCTAAGAAATAGTGAAAATACAATCCAAGACCAGAGAATGTAGAACTAGAATCTCAACCAAGACCAATAGTATTAGAAAGTGTAGAGGCCAGATCTCAAATCTTGTTGCTCGTGAAATGGATTTAAAGGCTAAGGTCGTACCTTGAACTAGATGCTCGGACAAAGTGTCAAGGTGGCTACTGAGGGTATCCATATCAAATATAATTCATAAACCACCAGGGGATGTTGCACACACTTAGTTAATCAATTCAGCTATCTATCAAACCTAGAAACGCATTCTTGAAATCTAGAATGGCACCCTATTTCGCTAACATAACTCTTAAATCTACGAAATTGGGAAGTATGGATAGGATATTATTGCAGCAAGGTTACTATTTAGCTATTATTAAAACTATCTAACATAAGTCTACTACACCAGTTTATAAGGATCTAAGCTGATCAAAATAAGCTCGAGGAAAGTTAATGCAAGCAACATCCAAACCTAAACCCAGAAAAAGTTAAAAACAATTAAATAAATAAGTATTCCAACATCACACGATTAGAATGATCATAATAAAATCCATATGTCCACAAGTTTTTGGAATTTCCAAAATAAATCTAAAACATGATTTCTAACATCCAAATATGGTATTACATCTAGATAACTCAACTTCTACCTAATCAACAAGCATTTAAATATTTAAGCTTAGTCCAAGGAATGGAAAGCCATAGCCTACCAATAGGCTGATCAAGCCCGCTCTAAATCACTGCTTTAGAGCTTTTTCTTTCTATACAATTTTTGAACACTGTCGTTACTAAACGAATTAGAATAATAGCATTAATACAATCATTTTAACTATAAAATAATAAAATTTGATGATGCGCCAAAATTGAAGTCTAAAATAAAAAAGTGGAACCCACACCAAGAAGTGCAAAATTGACTCGATAATAAGGTCCTAAATAGTTTTTCAAACTTGTGTCCCTAAAAGGAACATAGTTTGGAGCTTAAAATAATCCACTCTTGAACATACAATAATTCCTCAATTTTAAGTTAAGATCTCAACAATGGCATAGGCTAAATACACAAATTTATCTCAAAAAAAGGTTCTCCAACACTTATTGATCATCATAACATGTACCTACATTAAATTTAGATGTATGAGACTTTGAATCACCTAATTTGAACTTGTATCAACTGAGAAACTGAAATTTGAAAGTGTTGGATGAAGTTAATTGTGTCTGTCCTTTTATTAAAGGACTACGATCATTTGCCGTCCATGAACACGGCTATAGTATCTTGAAATGCAAAGAAGAAATCCTAGACCACTACGAATGTAGAGAAAGGAAAAGAATACCTCCGCAAATGCAGAGAACAAAATGAGCCTGCACCAACAATAGCTACAACATCAAGTTTTGGCACTATCCAGCTTTTCAATGGAGTGCTTGGGATTCGTTTGAAATTCTGTATGCACAAATGATGTTCTAGACTCAATGTCACAATTAAAATTTTCATATAAGGTTATCTTGTTAAAAGGTGGGTCCTATATCCAAGTGTCTTTTTTAGTCATATTCATAAAGGGGCTCGAATTAGCCTAGAAGCTTCAAAATTGAATAAAAGGTCATTCTAGGAAAAACTCAATATTTTAGAACTAGCCGTAGTGAAATAACTTTCATTTGGACATGATTTTCGTGAAAGTTGACCAAGGTTAAAGTTAGATCAATTTTCAAAGGCTGAAAAGTCAAATGAGCTAAACTCACATCGAAAATGAAACATGATATAGTTTGGTCAAATTAGCACTAATTTTTAAAAGTGCTTGAATCTCCAATTAAAGGGCGATATGTATGTCTAACGCTGAAGAGAGTAGAGTGTAAATAAGTTTTAAGTCAAATTGAGGAGATCACGACCATAAATAAAGTGAGAGAAGTAAGGTGCTTGTAGGACATAGCAAGCTAGCTGGTGACTCAACTACTTGCTTAGCTTAAATTTGCTAGCTAAACGGAGACGAGGCCCGACATCAAATTTGTCCCAGTCCAATTATGAATAAAGTCTGTGTTAAGGGTGTAATTTTAGCCCGTGTTTAAGCATCATAAATGGACTTTATTTTCAGCCCAATATGAATAACAAAAGGGCCCAAGTATACCACAACCTACTTGGGTAATTGGGGCCAAACTAAGTGAAGAGGAATTTGGAAAATGGGCAGCCAAGGTCCATCAACTTTGAGACCAATTTAGGCCCAAGTGTAAGGGCTAAACTGCTGCATCACAAGGTTATCAATATGTGTTAATATTTGTGAAAATTTCTAAAGAAAGTCGGCCAAAGAGACTTTTTAAAAGGGCTCAAAAACAGCTCCTTAAATCATTTTACTTTGGAACAAATTTTCAACTTTCATAAAAACTCTTTTTCTCTCTTTATTCACTTCACAAGGCAGCCTACACAACTCTCAAGGGTTCTTGAAGGAAATCTGAACCTTGAAGGCTATGTTAAGTGGAAATATCCATGTATTTGTTATTCTTATCCCATGACAAACAATAAGTATATGCTAGTTATGTTTGTGCTGAAAGTTTGGACAGCATATGTCCTAAAGATTGTTGTGAACTTTTCTTGTTGTTCAAGAGGATTTTCTCTTCTTGGTTGGCTAAATTATAAAGTAAGACTTATGTTTTTAACGAGGTTTAGTTTGTTAGTAATGTAACTTAGCTGTTGCACCACTTTTACAGTCCACAAAAGTGAGTCCTTGTAGGATATCGCAATTGTGTTTTTAATACGTACTTGTCGGCTGATGGATGGAAAGCTATTGTCTCACGTCCTTCATGACTACTTTCGTACTGTTAGACTGTTTTAAGGATATTTTTATGTATATGTGTACTGAGTACAGTTTGGTTAAAGTTAGAACAGGTTTGGGATTGTCGACGTCAAAATAGGGCAAAGGGACGTAATGCTATGCCGCCTATTTGTATGTTGCATAGAATTGTTATGTGTTGTGCTTTGTGGGATGTTGTAAGACTGTTATGGCACTAGAATAGGCTGTACGTGATATGTATATGAAAATGTGTATTAGCAAATATGATTAGAGGCGGAAAGGTTGAAAGAATACGCTCGGGTTTATAAATACCCGCTCGCTGCCCGTATGTTGTTTTTTTATGATATTGGATGCCAAAATGTTACATTGGCTGTTAATGCTAGTGTTATCACCTACTATGTCTTAGATAAATATTTGTAGGAAGGGAAAGTTATCTTGAGGTAATAGCGAGGTCATACAGTGAGGTATGTAAAGCTACTTGATTTCGTATTATTTGGCATGAAACATAGATCCCTCCTTGGCACATAATGACACTTGCCAACTCTGACACAACTATTAACCGTGCTTCAACTTTTTCACATGTTCATATGCTCCCATACATAGTCACTTTTGAATTTGTATACATACTTGGACACCAAGATACACGAATTCGTTATACTAAATAAAGTTCATGTGTTGTTCTACCTCATATGCATTTCATTATTTGTGTAGCTTACTCCTTTCATTGTGATGTTATCTTTTGTGATTATTTACATATCATATGTTTTATCTATAGTACTACATCTCCAATATTACTACTACCAAAAGAATCATCTCAAAGGTAATTGAAAGATAAAGTAAAGTATATTGCTTATTGATGGGTGGTAACCCAAGGGGTGGAAGAATCACCTAGCCAGGGTCGATCTTACCACGAGAGGTAGCCCGAGGGGTTAAAGGAAAAGCCTAGCCAGGGCCGATCCCAATATAATCTTCAGGATTTTGGTGTTCTATTTTCACTTGTTGATAATTTAGACATTGAGCCACAAATTCTGCAAGGTCCATTTTCATGCCTGCCCACCAAAACATTCCCTTCAGGTCATAGTACATCTTAGTTGATCCTCGATGGATGGAATATCAAGAATGATAGTCTTCTTCCATTATCCTCTTTCTTAATCCATTAATATCAGGCACACTAATCTATTTTGGCAGTAAAGTACTCCATATTGTGTAAGGTCAAAGCCTTTTATCGTACCCTAACTCACATTTCCCTTAAGTTGTCATAGAACAAGATCCTCGAACTATTTTTCTTTCACCTTCATTACTAATGAAGACACTGTTGCATTATATACAATAACCCCTTTCTTTGGAGTTTCAAGAAGGCAAACTCCCAAATTGGCTAGTTGACATAGATCCTTAGCCACTCTTTGCCTTACAACTCAGAGCATCAGCTACCACATTTGCCTTCCCCGGGTGGTAAAGTATATCGACGTCATAATCCTTCATTAGCTCTAGCCTACTCCTTGTCTTAAGTTTAGGTCTTTCTGCGTTAAGATGTATTGCAGGATCTTATGATCAGTATATATGTCAACATGAACCCTATACAAATAGTGGCGCGATATTTTCAGAGCAAACACAAAACTGCTAGCTCAAGATCATGTGTTGGATAGTTTTTCTCGTGTAGTCGTAGCTGTCTAGATGCATAAGCAATTACCCTACCATTCTGTGTCAGTACACACCTTAAGCCAACTCGTGAAGCATTGTAATACATTGCATACCCCTCGTTGCCTACTGGATTACTAGCATAGGTGAAGAAATTAGCTTATTTTTCAGCTTTTGGAAGCTTCTTTCACAAGCATCATTATATTGGAACTTTGTTGGTTTATGTGTCAACTTTGTTAGAGGTGCAGAAATAGAAGAAAAACTTTCAACAAACCTTCTGTAATAACATGCAAACCCTAGAAAGCTTTGAACCTCCATGGGTGTCATAGGCCTTGGCCAATCTTTCACAGCCTCTATCTTTTTTAAATCAACCCTTATTCCCTCATCAGACACAATATGACCCAAAATACCACTAATGTTTTTAGCCAAAATTCACATTTAGAAAATTTGGCATGCAACTTTCGATCAAGAAGTACATGTAACACTTGTCATAAGTGATTTTCGTGGTTCTCATATGATCTTGAACATACCAAAATATCAACTATAAATACTATCACAAGCACATCCAATAATGGCTTAAATACCCTCTTCATCAGATCCATAAAAACTGATCTGTGCATTCGTTAGCCCAAATGACATAATAAAAAATTCAAAGTGACCATAGCATGTTCTGAAAGCAGTCTTAGGTATATATTTCTCCTTCACCCTCACTTGGTGATAACCTAATCTCAAATCAATTTTTGAAAAGCATTTTGTACCCTGTAACTGATCAAATAAATCGTCAATCCTGGGGATGGGGTATTTATTCTTAATTGTCACCCTATTCAATTGTTGATAGTCGATACAAATTCTCAAGGTTCCATCCTTTTAGCTTAAAAATAACACTGGTGTACCCCAGGGGACACACTAGGTCTTATAAAATCCTTCTCCAATAATTCTTTTAACTACTCGTTTAATTCACGCAATTCTACCGAGGCCATTCTATATGGAGGGACGGAAATAGGTTGAGTGCCTAGAAGTAAGTCAATACCAAAATCTATTTCTCGTTCTGGAGGTAAGCCTGGAAGTTCTTCAGGGAACACATCAACAAATTCATTCACTACTGGAACTGATTGAAGAGTTGGTGATTCTGCCTCCGTATCCCTTACTCTAACTAAATGACATATATACACCTTACATATCATCTTTCTGGCCTTAAAAAAAGAGATAAATTTATTCTTTGTCACCCTAATATTGCCTTCCCATTCAAGAGTTGCCTCATTTGGAAAGTAGAAGTACACTTTCTCAGTTCAGCAATCCACGGTGGCATAGCAAGAAGCTAAGCAATCCATCCTCATTATAACTTTGAATTCCACTATTTCTAGCTCAATAAGGTCAGCCAATGTGTCACTACCACAAACAGTTGCTACACAGTCATAATAAATCCTTCTAGCCATAATAGATTCACCGATTGGTGTGGACACTTCAAATGGTTTGTTCAGTAATTTGGATGTTCTCTTAAGCTTCCTAGCAACTAGTGGGGTAATGTATGATGGTGTAGAACTAGGGTCAATTAATGCATATACATTATGTGAAAAGATGGACAATATACCTGTGACAACATCTGGTGAAGCTTCCAAATTTTGCCGACTCCTCAGAGCATAAGTGTGATTTTGGACTCCGCTAGAGCAACCTACCCCTCTAACACCTCTACCACGACCTATAGGTGCTTGTTAACCCCTACCTAATGGAGGAACTAAAGATGATGATGCAAGAGCTGACCAGTAGATTGTGCAATATCACAAATACGTCTCCTCGGGCAATCTCTCATCATATGCCCTGCGCACCACACCAATAACAAGCGTCTGTCTCAATATGATATATACTTGAATGACTCCTTCCACACTGTTTACAAGGATGTGTAGGGGTGATTTACTGGCCTACCGAATATCCCACTGTCCGGGCTCCTTGCCCATTACTTCTTGGACCAAACTGATTTCTCCTAAACCCCTGAAGTTGTGATGGAGCACTGGCTGCAGAGTAAGAGGATGATGGCCTAGGTAGTCTATCAAAATGCCAAGGCCTAATCTCACCTAGGGGTGGTGTAAACTGCCCTGCGGACCTGGCCCTCTTAAACTGTGCCCTTTCTAACTCTTGTGTCCTTCTCCTTTGCCTCTGATCCTCCAATTTTTGTGCAAAATCTTGCATTCTCACTATATACATATCTTTGTTCCATGAAGCAATGGTATAGTGTCTGACCAGATACGTATCCGATCTATCCACATATCGATGAACTCTATCTGCCATAGTAGCAACTATATTAGGAGCATACTTGGTCAGGAATTAAATTGAAGGATATACTCCCTCACACTTATACTCCCTTGGTAGAGATTCAAGAACTAATCTGCATGGGATTCTTGGATCTCTAATGGAAAGTAATGGTCAAAAAAATGCTCCTTTGAACTCCTTCCAGGTAGTTAGGGGTGCATCTATACCCTTAGATCGATCCCAAGCTTCATACCACAATATAGCCACACCCTTCAACCTATAAGTCGCTAACTCAATAGCTTATGTACTACTCACATACATAACATCTAAAGTGCATTGAATCTGAATCTGGCATACTTGTTGTACAAAAAAATTTAGGGGTTATACACAATCCACCTATTACACTTAGCTCTATGGCACGATCTAAAGAATGAAAAGAAAGTAACAACTCCTAAATGCCACATACCCTCCTTCTTATAAATGTGGTGCACAACACATCGATAACTAAGACTCTATGTAGATACGGCTTTTAGACTCCCTAGGATGACCAGCTCTGATACCACTTCTATCATGCCCAAAGTCCCGTTACGGTGGACTGGCACCCGTTGCCGATAAGGCTCGGTAGAACCAACCTGTATCCATGCGCTTTCTATACATAGTATAAGGGATTTGTATATTTGACATGCCTTTAAGAAAATAAACAGTGATAACAAGCTAAAAGGAAATGCATATGGCTAGGTCGTTGGGGCCACATTGTCTAAAGTACAAGACATGACGAAACCTTAATGTACATAGTCTACAAAGCCTGTAGGTAAGGAAAAGTATTGGATAAGGATCGGGATAGGCCCTACCTCGGCTAACCATAAAAAATAAAAATATAAGCTCTAAACACACAAAACTCCAAAGCAACCTGGAGCTTGGTAATAGCAGCTGGATATCATGTACTCCTACTGGGGAGATCTACTGATACCTGTACTTGCAGCGTGAAATTCAAGTCCCCATAAGGGATATCAGTATGAGATAATATACTGAATATGTAAGACAGAAAACATTGTATTTGAAGTAACAACTGAAATGAAACTATGCACTGGTGTAGGATAAGAGACCACCCTTAGTTATACTATGGGATCATGTACTTTATGTTCTTTTTATTACTTTACCTTTACTGTATAATCTGTACACAGCAAGTAATATAAATGACCAGCTGATCAATGGTAAATTATATTGGATCGACCCTGGCTAGGCTTTTCTGTTAAACCCTTGGGCTACTCCCGTGATAGGATCAGCCCTGGCTAGGTGATTCTTCTACCCCTCGGGTTACCACCCATCAATAAATAATATACTTTACCTTTCAATTACCTTTGAGATGATTCTTTTGGTGGTCACAATATTGGAGCTATAAGACTATAGATGTAGCATATGACATGTAGATAATCATACAAGAAAAGATGACAATGAAAAGAGTATGCTATGCAAATAATGAAATGCGTATGAGATGAAACAACTTGTGAACTTTATTTAGGAACAAGAACCCATGTAACTTGGTATCCACGTATGTATGCAGATTTGAAGGTGCCTATGTATGGGAGCATATGAACATGTGAAAGAGTGGAGACACTGTTAGTAGTTGTTTCGGAGTTGGTAAGTGCCTTTATATGCCAAGGAGGGATCTATGTTTCATGCCAAATAATATGAACTCAAGTAGCCTTACATACCTCGTTGTACGACCTCGCTATTTCCTCGAGATAACCTTCCCTTACTCCAAATATTTATCTACAACATAGTAGGAGATAAAACTAGAATTACCATCCAATAGATACATCTTGGCAGCCCAATCTCATAAAAAAATAGCATATGTGTAGCAAGCGTATAATTATAAACCCGAGCGTATTCGTTCAACCTTTCACCCCCTAATCATATTTTATAATACACATTCTCATATAGATATCATGTGCATCCTATTTCAGTGTCATAACAGTCTTACAACAGCCCACAAAGTACAACATATAACAATTCTACACAACATACAAATAGGAGGCATAACATTACGTCCCTTCGCCACATTTTGACATCAACAATCTCGAACTTCTTTCAACTTTACCCAAACTGTCCTTAACCCATATATATATAGAAATAGACCTAAAACAATCTTAGAATAGTACCAAAGTAGACATGAAGGATGTGAGGCAATAGCCTTCCATCCATCAGCCTACAAGTTCATACTAAGAGTACAATTGCGACATCCTATAAGAACTCACTTTTGTGGACTGTAAATATGGCGCAGCAGCTTAGTTACATCACTAAAAAACTATACCTTGTTAAAAACATAAGTCTTAATTCATAATTCAGCAAACCAAGAAGAGAAAATCTTCTTGAATAACAAGAAAAGTTCACAACAATCTTTAGAACACATGTTGTCCAAATTTTTTAGCATATACCTAACCAACATAGTTTCTTGTTTTTCATGAGGATACCTTACTACAAACACAACTATAATCACTTACCTTTGTCATCAAGGTTGAGGTCCTCCTTAAGAACCCAAAAATCTTCTTTTGGCTTCTTTACAAAGTCAAGAAAGAAGAACAAAGAAGATGAAATTTTCCAAGTGTAAGAATGAATTAAATTTGTTTCTTGTAACCCCTTTTAAAAGATTACTTTGGATGACTTTCTTTTAATTTTTAAGACTTATTTTATCAAATTGGTAAGTTGCCATTTTTCCCCCCTCACTTGGACCTTATTGGGTTGCTAAATAATGGGCCTTGGCTGTCCATTTTTCCCCTTTCTCTTAGTTAGTTTGGGCCTAAATTATTAAAGAAATTGTGGTGTCTTTGGGATCTTTTAATATCCTTCTTGGGGTTAAAATATAGTCCATTTATGGTGCTAAAAAATGGTCTAAAGTTACACCCTTAACACGGACTTTATTCATAATTGAACTTGGACAAATTAGACGTTGTTCCTCGTCTCCGTTTATCTAGCAATTTAAGCTAAGCAAGTAGGTGACTCACCTTCTAGATTCCTAAGTCTTACAAGCACTTCAATTTTCTCACTTTGTTTAGGGTCATGATCTCCTGAATTTAAGTCGTGATCTCCTGAATTTGACATAAAACTTATTTACACTTGACCATCTTCATCATTAGACATACATATCGCCCTCTAATTTGAGATTCAAGCACTTTTAAAAATGGGCGCTAATTTGACCAAACTATATCATGTTTCATTTGCATAATACTAGTATTGTAAGATGTGGGGTGTTGCAAAAGATATCACAACAAATTCAAAATGCCCATACCTAGTTTGAAAAGCTATCTTGGGAATATCACACTCCCTAACCTTCAACTGATGATAACCGGACGGAGGTCGATCTTTGAGAAATCGGTATCCACTTGAAATTGATCAAATAAGTCATCAATCCTTGGCACAGATACTTATTCTTGATAGTTATCTTATTTACTTTCCCATAATCAATACACATCCGTAGGGACCAAACTTTCTTTCTTACGAATAACACCAGAGTATCCCATGGAGATATACATGACCTAATAAAGCCCTTCTCCAACAAATCCTTCAATTGTTCCTTCAACTCCTTCAAAGAAACTGGTGCCATGTGATAAGGAGGAATGGAATAGGTTGAGTATTTGGGAGAAGATCTATCCCAAAGTCTACTTCCCTTTCAGGAGGAATACCAGGCAAGTCTTCGAAAAATACATCCAGAAATTCATTCACCATTAGGGTTAATTCAAGAGTAGGTGACTCAGACTCTACATCTTTGACCCTGACAATATGATAGATACATTCCTTGGAAATCGCCTTTTGGGCCCTAAGGTAGGAAATAAACTGATATTTAATAGCGGAGCCACTACTATCCCACTCAAGAATGAGCTCATTCGATAATTGGAACTTAACTTTCCAAGTTCAACAATCCATAGAGGCATATGAAGCATGCAACCAATCCATCCAAGAATTACATCTAAATCAAACATATCAAGTTCTGCAAGATCACACAAAAAGACTTTATGCAACACCGAAATAGGACAACCCCGATGAACTCTTTGAGCAATAACAGATTCACCCACGGGAGTATAAATTGAAAAAGGCTCTCTTAAAATTTCAAAACTCAAACCAAACTTAACAGCCAATAGAGGAGTCACAAAAGACAAATTTGCACCTAGATCAACCAAAGCATAAACATCAAAATCAAAGACTTTCAACATACCGGTCACAACATATGGAGCTTCTTCCACTTCCTACCGGACATGCGAAGCATAGAACCTATTGTTCCTTGGAGAAACACCTTGGGGAGCTCTTTGTTGGCCTTGAACTACCTAACCTTGACCTCTCTGAGCATTCTTATGACAATCAGAAACCTTGTGGTTCTTGTCACCATACCCGAAGCATGCACCTAAATCCCTCCAATATGCACCTGTGTGGTTCTTCTCAAACTTGTCACACTTGGAAAACCATGGATCACCACCAACGGGTGCCTTGGGATGAGGCACACTAGAATTAGCAACCCGAGCATTAGAACATTGGCCCTATTAGAAGTGACCGTAACTATCACCCTTGGAGTTGGAGAATCCACCATCATAATGAGCCCTCTTAGAATCATGCACCTTCTTCTCCTTGAGCTTTTCTCCTTCAATTTGTTCAGCATATACCATGATCTTGGAGATGTCCATATCCCAAATAAGTATAGCCATATAACATTCCTTCACAAGTAAGTCAGAGGTACTAGAAATGGACTTGTGCATTCTTGCACGGGGTCAGCCACAACCATAGGACCATACCTGGAGAGCATTGTGAACTAGAGGACATAGTCCCTCACACTCATACGACCTTATCTAAGGTTAATAAACTCAGTTATCTTGGCCTCCCTAAGATCAAGTAGAAAGAAACGATCTAGAAATGCGAACTTGAACTCCTCGCAATTCATAGCATTACCACATACCTTCTCCATCAACCGTTGAATGTACCACACTTGAGCCACATCTTTGAATTGATAAGGAGCCAACTCAGCTTTCTCCTTAGAAGTGACTCCCATAATATTCAACACCTTAATGAACTCATCAATCAACTCTTGAGCATTCTCATCAGCCTTTGACCAATGAAACTCAAGGGGATTCATCCAGGTGAAATCTCTCACCCTAGAAGTCGGAGTAGGTTCGTGAGGAAGATTAGCCTGCCATGTTTGAGAAGTCACTACCTGGGTAAGCATAGCAAAGGTCATAAGAAATTCACAATCAAAGATAGGCTCTTCCAAAGGCCCTTGAGGAACTTGGTCTTCATAAGCCTCGGCCAGTCTTGGTAAGGGTGCTCTTCCTGGAGGCATCTTCTATAATGTAACAATGACACTATCAGGATAAGGAAACCATAATATACAATTCAAGCATGACATAAGACATGAAGAAGTGAGGCAATTCATAAAATGTCATCATAGCCTCCCACTCATAGGCATGGTGCACTTTACACCAATGAATAGGACACTACTCAACGCGACATATTAGACTATGAGGATTATTTACAAACCTATTACTCTGATACCAAGCTTGTCATGACATGGACCTAGGGCCTAGGAGTGACATGGAAAATGGGAACTCGGGAGTCTCCAAACTAGCCTCAAAGTGTTCATATTCACATCATCAGTTCGAAAGAGTAAACAAATAGTAAACACATAGTTCTAAGGGATGGAAAAATAGGGCTCATGCTATGCGGTTGTCTTATGAAAAGAAAGTAACATATATTCACATAACACGTAGCACATAGATACTAGGGGATGAATAAGTATGACTCACTCTATGGGGGCAATTCGAGACTTAGGATCTTTCACATCATGACATATAAACATATCATAATACTCATAGTCAAACTGCATCATGAAAACCAATAGGTTTCTATATCCATAATATAATCTGCGAATATAACACTTAGCATATAACGTAAAAGAGTTTACAAGATTTCCAATAATGCCTCTAGTCATAATATAGGATGGCGACCACTATGTACCTTGGGCTCACACTCAAAGTAAATAACATAAACAAAAGTGCCATAGGTAGAGGAATAGTGGTTGGTCCTTGGAGGATAGGACTCACTATAATAAGCAATCTCAAGATCCAAACTAACCATCGTACGGTGGATAAAGGTAGTCCTCGGTCCCTATATGGTTAGATAATGTAGGCAAAAGTATGCATAGTATGTTTGAATGTACTAAGTATGCGGGCATACAATGCCTATGACCTATCAAATCTACATTCAATGTTAGATGACAAGGGCACATAATATAGAAAAAGGTATATAGCAAAAGGAAAGTAGTATAACAAGATGCTATGAAATTCATGATGCATGAAATGCAATATGGTCATATATAGTGGGGATGGACTATAGCCGACAAATCAAACTCATGCGAGATATTACATGAATTTGTTTGATGAATTCCTCCCATCAGTAGGAGAAGATTACTTATCAAGGGTAATCTATATCACACCTTACGAACCTCATCATTTCAGCAGATGACACCTTCCTTACGATCACATCATTTTAGAAGGATTTCCAAAATCATATCATATCACATCATATAAATGTGTCACCATTCCTTACTGCCCGATCATTTTGGTAATGGTTACAATATACCTATGCTGGCATATAGTTTAAAGAATGGGAGAGAGACCTTGGGAATAGCCCTAACGCCCCCAATCCATTGGTGTTAAGTCAAAACATTCCACGAGAATATTTATACATATACATACTTTCATAAGAGGCATTATTCTTTTCAAATCATTTCAATGCATACTTGGGCTTAAAAACCAAACATATTTCATAAACATTCATACTTGAGTTCAAAAGCCAAATAATAGTCAAAACCATACTTCTCATGCATAGGAATAGCTCATTCACATATACGGAATAGTGCAAGTACCCAAAATGCTCAAAGAGCCATATCATAGATATTTATGTGATCACATTCTTTTCATAACCATGATCTTATCAAAATCGTATACGCTAGCATAATTTGGCTTAACCTACTTCATAATTTTCATAAAATACAATGCTCATGATGTGTGAATAGAAATGGGTAATATAGATTCAATCTAAAATCAACAATATAATATGAAATTCAAGTAAATCCATAAATAAAATACACATTTAAATCATAATATAGATCATCCATGTTTAGTTCAAACTTTAAAGGGATAGTTCAAACTTTAAAGGGACAATGCATAATCAAATTTTTATAATACTAATGTAATTCAATATATTATGGCTTAAATCAACTTAAAATAAACAATAAAGCATAGTCCATGCTTCAATTAAATTTAATAAATAATAATCTTCAAACCCCATATTTAAAGTAAGCAAAACTCCATGAAATTCAAGTAAAAAGACTTTTGGTCTTCTTTGTTGGAAGGGAGCAAGAATCAATCCCACATACCTTAGCTAATGAAGAAGATTGAAGAAGAAAATTTTGAGAAGAATGAGTCTTTCCTTGATTCCCAAGCTTATCTTTCACTAGAGTTCTTTGAGACAGTTCTTAAGAGTGACTTGAGAGAATTTTAAGTATGAGGAATGAATTTGAATAAGAAAAATAAAGTATAGGTCATTTGAAAGTTTTTAGGTAGAATAAAAGGTCACAAAAGACCCTTAGAATAAACCATAATTATGAAAATTTCATTAATCAAATGAGTTGAAAAACTGAAATTACGTCTCGAGGGGTAGTACAGTCCGTGACAGGCCATACGGACTGTACAATTGCCTGTGGTCCAACACCTGGAAAATTTTTACTTGACCAAAGTCCAAATTGGTAATCCCTTAATTAGAAAAATTTAATATAGGCATCCATACTAAGGGTGGTACGGACCGTACCAACCTACACGGTCCGTGTGTCTCCTCCGTCCCACTCCACTTCGAAAATTTTTCAACTATGAAGTTTTAATATGGTGATCTAATATTTAGAAAAATTTCACTCTATAACCCACATGGAAGGGCATACGGACCGTACCACTCCATATGGACTATATACTTGTCCATACCACTTCACTTAGGCACAAAACTATGGAGTCTCAAGACCAAGGCTACCATATGGCCTACCATATGGTCTTTATGGCCTTACACGCTCGTTTCGGATCAAAGTACGGTATGCCTTGATCCCAAGCTCCACATTAAGGTCTTTACACCCCACACAAGGCCAAGGGCCATTTCAAGGAGGTTCTAGACGGTTCATAAAGTACTACCAGCTTTATAGTGTCGGGTCGTGACAATTTGGTGTCAGAGCATGGTTCATTGGTCTCATCTGTGCAGAGTTACCATCTAGTAGAGTCCTGTAGATGGGTGCAGGCATCTATGTCTTATGTTCAACAGGCTATAGTGTGTTTACGAAACTTTTTATTGTTGACTCTATTCATGCAATAGTATATGTTGTGTCCCTAGAATCTAATTATTTCACTCGTTTCCAGATATGCAGCATAGAAGTTGGATATAATGACTCGTTAAGTTATTTTAAAAATTTGTACTCTTGATTTCCTTAAAGATTTATCTTGTAAATGTTCAGTGGATATTTTAGACTGTTCGATAATTAAGACTGTTTAATTTATGGATAAATTTGGATAACTAATCTAACTGAGGGGTTAAAATTATATTTATTTAATATTATATATACCTTGGTTTATATATAGAAATAAATTAGGAGAATTGATCACTTTTAATATCTAGTTACCTTGAAAAAGGAAAAGAACGGAAAAGAGAAAAGAACCACCACTGCACCATCGCAGCTCCTCGTATCCAGGTAATACAAGAACTATTTCTTTCTCATTGTGTTTAGGAATGGAGGGAATTATAAAGTGACGAAGTGACAAAAAGAATTTAATGTTAACTTTTTTTATTCCTATGGTTCGTACTATGGTATTGAATTGTAAATTAGGAATAAAGGTAGTGGAGCTATGACGTGTTGATTACTAAGAAAGTCATAAGGTTATGGTGGCATATTGTAAGCTGTTTAATTTTCTTTTCAAAAAAATTGTCATACAAGAGTAGATAGCCAACAAAAAAAAGGGTAGAAAATTGCAAAGAAAGTAGACTGACCAATGAAAGAAAAGGGTAAAATATAAATCAACTCCTTTTTGGTATGCTCAAGTGATTTCATGAATTGACACAAATATTGAACTTGTCGAGTAGTTCTTTTTTTCTTAGCTCAGTGGAATTTGGATTGGTCCATTGACAAGAATATTAGAAGTGAACTTTAGTTTCCAGTCGAATCGTTTTTTTCTGTTATTCCATTATAACTAAAAAAAAAATTATTATTTTTAGATAGGTAATTTAAGATTAGGAGTATTGTATTATGTGAATATCCTTAAAGTTTTTGTTATTTGGAGGAATTGAAGTTTAATTCTAGGCTTGAATTTTGGAAATTAACTATGAAATTGGTTAGGTTTTGGGTCTAGACTAGAGGTATAGAAATATAGTATTATTAGTTCTGAAATCTTATTATGATAATTTATTTGACTAGATCATGGTGCTACAGATTCTATTCGAAAGGGAAAGGCTCAAATGTTTGATTGATCGTGATTTGAATAAGGCAAGTGGACTTTTAAAACCTTGTAATTCTCGTAGAATTCTCAAATTTTTCTTTCTTCTATGTGTGATTCATGAAATATTTTTAATGTTATAAACATGGGATGATTAAATGTACTTGTGAATAGGTGTGGTGTTGTAACACTTGAATTAAAAATCTGATTAAGTGATGTGAATTCTATATTGAGATATGTGATTGTGATTGGTGGTTATGAATCTATTTGTTGTGGACTTCATCTCATGCTCATTCATTCTATATCGTACACACTTGCATTGGTTCTGGATATTGATATGAGTGAGATAATGAAAATTGGGGATGAGGTCTTTACTAATTAAGATGTGACGCCGAGGTCATTGTTGGCAATATTGTGATACTGAGATCTTTTCTAGTGATATTTGATGTCGAGGTCATTACCAGGGATATTCTGATACTGAGATCTTTCCTAGTGATATTTAATGTCGAGATCATTGACGACTTATAGACCCAGTCGAAGAGACTCAATCAAATGCTCTTCCTCAGCCAATATGACTGATTAGTCATGTACCTACATACTCTTCATAAAATACATTGTTACCCTCTATACAACCAACACATTGTCCATAATTACAATCAAATGCAAAAAAATAAACTACCTATGAATCCAAAAATTAAAAATAAATCTATAATTACATTATTATATCAAAAATCTTGGGTTGCCACCCAAGTAGCACCTGATTTATTGTCACGGCATAAATTAGGCGAATTAGTGACTTAGACTTCCATAATTGTCCAAACTTCACTCTTCAGCTCATCTAGATGGTTTATGGACTGATGGATATCAAAGACAACTTCTTTATCATTCAATCTAAACCTGAGCTGACCAGCTTCAAAATATCTACTAGGGATCGCTCAGCGGCTAGGAATGGTCTTCCCAAGATAATTGGGACATCGAAGTCGACTTCACAATATAGAACCACAAAGTCTATGGGAATATGGATTTTCCACTTTCATTAGCACATCATAGAGTATCCCTATAGGCTTCTTCACTGTTTGATCCGCCATCAATAACCACATGTTAGTTTGAGTAGGAGATCCCTATCCAAGCTTCTTGTAGATCACAAGGGGCATCAAATTGATACTGGCACCTAAATCACATAATGCCCTTGTGAACCCCACATCTCCAATGGTGCAGGGTATGGTGAAAGCACCTAGATATTCACGCTTCTGAATCAAGACTTCATAGTGATAGCACTGCAATGTTGAAGCTCTTGAAAATGCTCCTGACTCACAGTATCTTTTTGGTGACCAAGTCCTTCATATATTTCACATAGCCCTACATTTTCTCCAAAGCCTCGATGAGAGGAAAGTTGATACATAATTGTTTTAGTATGGAGAGAAAGTGCTTGAACTTGTCTTCCTCCTCCCTCTTTTTATTCTCTAAGGGAAGGGAGGAGGAGGTCTGGGAACGGGCTTAAACCTCTGTGGCGCTTCCAGTGCTTCACTCACCCTATACTTACCATGATCATCCTATATTCGTATCCTTAACTACAACCATCTTCTCACAAACATTTTCCTCATCAACCGGCATAGGAGGATAAATAGTGCTTTTCCCACCCATAGTAGTAAATGCCATACACTGCGCTTCATTCTTAGGATTTTGCACTATATTACTAGGTAGTGTACCCCTCTGACACTGATTCAACTGAGTTGATACTTAACCGAACTATTGTTCAAACTATTTAATAGCCACAGAATGAGACTCTATTTTCTGACTAATGCTTGAAATATCTGATTTCATGCCCCTTAGAGTCTCATCCTGCGTCTCAACCTGCTTCAATAGTTGATCAAACATCTCCTCAATTCTAGAATTGCCTACACCTGAGTCACGGCTGTGTGGTGGCACATAAGGACCAAATCTGAAGCCTTCTCTGTGACCCCAATCTGCATCTAGACCCCAGTTCCTATGATAATAACCTCCGTGGAAAGCTCCATCTCTACCAAAGTTCTGACCTTAATTTCCTTGACCTTGGAGCCGATAGTCCTAATTGGATACGTGGGTGTTAGTCCCAAAACCCCCCATCGGATTATTAACAAAACAAGCATCCTTGTCATAGTATGGCTCCTCATACAGGGGTGCATGCGGGGGTTGGTGGACCACTCATTCACTCTTTCTTGCTTCCGCTTTATTACCACTTCCATGCTTGTACGAAGTTGAGCAAGCTACTGCAAAATTTTATCATTAATTTTGTATTTATCTAACCCCACACTGATAGCATATAAAATCTTTGAGGAAGCTTTATCATGTTGCCCCTATGCATGATTTGTCTTGACCACTTTCTCCATATGTTTTGTAATCCTTGCAAATGGTTGATCTAGAAACATGCCACAATGATAGTGTCAGTACATGCCTGACTATTCTCATCAAGGGCACGATAGATGATCTCTACCAAGGCATCATGAACTATTTTGCGGTCGCGGACACTTCTCAGACATTTTGTGAACCGCTTCCAAGTAGTGCTTATAGAATCACCAGGAAGTTGCTCGAAGTTGTTGTCTGGTTCGTCAACTTGATCTTCTTCAATCTAGGGAAGTAACTCTCTAGAAAGGCTTTTTGTAAGTCTGCCTGGTGATTGAACTCTGCGGGAGCTCAGATAGCCATACTGTAGCACTACCCATATGAGACAACGAGAAGACACAAAGTCTCATAGCATCCATAGACAGATTATGTGTTCCCGTCACACTCTTACAGACAAATTCCCTATTGTGTAGGTGGCTATAAGGATCCTCTTATGGTGAGCCCATAAGTAGCCCACTATTTTGTAGTATCTGAAGTAACCCACTCGAGACTATGAACTATGTGTCTGCCGGTAGTGGTGGCAACACAATAGCTCTAGTCACATTCATATCCATGGGGTTCAACCTATATTGATTCCAATGGTAAGCATTGGCATTAAACTCCTGATGCTATGGAATGTCCTCCAAAAGAGGTAGGTTCTTATTCTGATCGTCTTCATTATTGTTCCTACTTAAAGTTGTATTGGCCGCGTTGTTGGTGTTATCTTGGGCAATTCTTCTTGTAGTTCTGTGGATATCAGGATCAAATGGAGTTAAGGACGTGCCTTGACTCCGAGTGTTGGGCATACACTACTCATACACCCTGCAAAGAAACAAAAAAACAAAAGTAAAATAAAGGGAATCAAGGATTAACACTTGAATTACTAAAGAATTTACTAAGGTTAGCCATATTCCTTGGCAACAGCGCCAAAACTTTTGATGTCGTCCAAGTTACACCTCCCTTTTAGAGGATAAATGGATTACTGTCATGAAATAGAACCTAACCAAGGTTAGGGTCAAAACCATAGTGAATATGTAGACTCAAGACAAATTCACTAAAATGCAATCCGAGTAGTTAACCGATTCAATTCCCCAAAGGGATAGGGGGTTTGCAATAATCAATAAGAAAATAAACTAACTAACTATCACGAGAGAAAAATCAATAATAAAGAGGAACTAGGGTAGTGTGTTCCCCATGATTCCCTAACTCAATATCCCCATATAACCTAATTCTTGTCTAGTGTATAGCATGCAGGATGGTAATTTAAGTTCACCAAGCCTTTTAGTCAAAGATGAGAGGCAAATTTCACTATATGACTTGGCTCATCTCCATAGTGTGCATTATAACCATTACCTATAAGTCCTCGGACAACCTCCCCTTGGCCCAGTTTGGTAGATTAAACGAGAACATATCAATCAAATAATGTTAATTAATCTCTTTTCCTATTCATTACTACCTTGGTCTAGACAGTAACACTAGGTGGGCTCTAATGTTGTCCACTATTAGAAAACATACAAAATGAAGAAAGTTAATTAATACATACATATACACCTTCTAAGAATCGTGAATTATCCGGCTTACTTTGTTAGTTCTTCATGGTTCCCACAACCCTAGTTGTGGATTTAGCTACTCATGTTATGTATAGATAAGGAGATTATGAATTGAGAAGAAATAATTAAACACTTACATTACTGAATTAAGAACAAGCAAGTCCAAAGTCAAAGAAAATTACAAGCCTGAAGATTGAATTAAAGCACAAGTGTTCCCAAAGACTCTATCACAATTTTCTCTCTTAGAATATTGAGTTCTTTGAGCACTAACCTAAAAATAAGCTAAACTGACGTGAACTGACTAGAAATTTAAAAAATAATCTAAAAAACCTATTTATAATAATTAAAAACAAGTCCTAAACAAATTACAAAAAGTGGTCGGCATACTCCATGAAAGCATTGTACGAATCGTAGTGTCTTCTACAGCTCATACTTGGGGTCTCTGATCAGATACTAAAATTTTGGACTTCTCTTCTACGACACCCCTTCATGACTCGTAAAGAGGTTTAGGACCCATAAAGAGGGTTTCGTCTAATGAAATTCCTGCACATCCACTTATTTGATCTTCAGGGCACGAAAGGTGGTCTACAACTCATAAAATGCTCCACAACTCATCTGTATATTCATAAAATTAACGTCAAAAACTTGGCCCTGTACTGGAATTCCTCAGGAAACACATTTATGACTCATAAAACGCTCTATGACCTGTAGACTGTCTCGTACAGCAGCAAAAACCAGCAACTTCTGCAATTTTTCCCCAAATCATAGCCAATCTGTAATCATGCAAATCTAAATAGAAAAACACATAAAATCCACAAATATCACAGTGAGAACACATTAAATCCTATATTTTAAGAATCAAAAGTGTTGTATTTAGCAGCACATCAGTCATTGTCGGTGATATTATGCTATTGAGATCTTTTCTAGTGATATTATGATGTAAAGGTCATTGTCGGCGATATTGTGATGCTGAGATCATTGCTAGGTAAATTGTGATGTTGAGGTCATTGTTGGCAAATATTTCATTACATCTCATTCTTGCATATTCTTTTGTCGCATGATGTTATTCTTATGATTAAATATGTTATCACTTGTGAATTGTGGCTTATGATTTTGAATTATGATATTGTGAAAACTATCTTTTTTGTGTATTATGTATTGTTGTGTTGGGCTGATTTTCTGTGTAGTTGTGGAGGTCGGTTGGGATGAAAGGAGTTTCTGTATTCTACTAGACATGCTTTGTTTAATTGACTTACTGGGTACCATGTGGTTGGTACTCACCCCTTGCTTCTACATTTTTGTAGGTTATGTGCTCAGATCTTTGTCATTCTCTTATCTTTTTTATCTGAGGCTTTCTGTGGAGATTTATGATGTATCTCTTTGTCATCTCAGCGAGCCTCATCCTCCTGTTATGATCTTGTTCTACTTTAGAGACAACATTTTTTAAGACTTATATTTTTCTTTCAAATCTATTGTAACAAATTAGAGGCTTGTGCACGTGACAACCACATTTTAGGGGGTTTTAATTAAGTTGACTTATTACCTGTAGTTAAAATTTTCACTTTGTATTATCCTTCCACATTTTATTGTTATAATTGGGTTTTAGGCTAACCTGTCTTGGTAGGATAAGACGAGTACCATCACGTCCATTTTTGGGTCATGACATCTGTCACGCCCAAAGCCCCATTAGGGCGGACTGGCACCCGTTGCCAATAAGGCCTCGGAGAACCAACCTGTATCTATGCACTCTCTATACATATTATAAGGGATTTCTACACTTAATATGCCTTTAAGAAAGTAAACAGTAATAACAAGCCAAAAGGAAATGCATATGGCTAGGTCGTTGGAGCCACGGTATCTAAAGTATAAGACATGACCACACTTTAATTTACATAGTCTACAAAGCCTCTAGATAAGGAAAAGTATCTGATAAGGG